>WOGP01008304.1:0-11289 GCA_015342065.1 Leptinotarsa undecemlineata
GAGACCATGTGGGGATTACAGGTCATTGAATTCTAAAACTGTCCCAGATAGGTATCCCATACCAAATATCAAAAACTTCACTTTTCATTTGGAGAACAGAAAGATAATTTAAAAAATTGACTTATTTAAGGCTTTTCACCAAATTCAGATGGCTCCAGAGGACTTTATGAATATCTATTTATGCCGTTTGGGCTGAAAATGCAGCGCAGACGTGTCAACGATATGTCCATCAAATAAAAAAAGATTTTAATTTTTGCTTTCCCTATTTGGATGACTCCTCAATCGCTTCGGTGGATGAGAATGAGCATAAAGCACATCTGAAACTTTTGTTTGAAAGATTACAAAATCATGAAATTACCATTAATGGGGATAAAAGTGAATTTGGCAAGAAAGCTATAGAGTTTTTAGGATACTTAGTCACAAAAAATGGAATAAAACCAACTGGAAAAAAATCCAAGGAATTATAGAATACAAAAAGCCAGAAGATTTTAATGGACTGAGACGATTTCTTGGTATGGTCAATTCTATAGACCATTTATACCCAAATCGCCTGAAATTCAAGCACCCCTTCATGAATTCCTGAAAGAAAATCAAAAGAAAAATGAAAAATTATGTTGGACCATATCAGAAGGGAAAGATTTTTTGAAAATGAAAGAGGCAATAACTAGAGACGTCTTATTAGTTCACCCATCGATGACTAGTCCATTAGCATTGATGGTTGATGCTTCAAATGAACCCATTGGAGCAGCAATTGATCAGTTCATAGAAAATATGTGGAAACCTCTGGGATTCTTTTTTCGGAAACTCAAAAAATCTCAGACTAAATACAGTACTTATGATCGGGAATTACTGGCTATTTATGAAGCTATCAAATATTTTCAATATATGTTGAAAGGTCGGGTCATTTATACTGATCACAAAACAATCACATTTGCCTTCGAAAAAAATAGCGGAACTTTGTCACCAAGACAAATTCGTTATTTAGATTATATAAGCCAGTTTTCAACAGATATTCGATATATTTCTGGTAGTCAAAACATAGTAGCTGATGGCTTATCAAGGATTTCTACTTTTAATTTAAAGAACATAATCGATTATGGAATATGGGAAAAAGAACATGCAAATGATGCCCAACTACAAGATTTGCTTGAAGGAAATACCTTATTAGTGTTGAAGAATACGGAAATTCCTGGTTCTAATTTCAACATAATTTGTGATATTTCAACCAATAATACCAGATCCTTGGTTCCAGAAGCTTTCAGAAGAGAGATATTCGATAAAATTCACAATTTGTCACATCCAGGTATCAAAGCCTTGTTGAGAATGATTTGAGATTTGAACATGTAAATATTGATTTAGTTGGACCATTACCCTCATCTAATGGATTCTCTCACTGCCTCACCTGTATTGATAGATATTCAATATAGGTTGAAGCTTATCCAATTCGAGACATATCAGCAGAAACAGTCGCAAAAGCATTTTATGACGGTAGGATCACTCGTTTTGGTATTCCTTCCAAAGTAACAACAGTTCGAGGAAGACAATTTGAAAGTGCACTTTTCAAGGAGTTTTCAAAGATCATGGGTTTTCAACATATACATACTACACCTTACCATCCAAGTTTAAATGGAATAATAGAAAGGTTTCACAGATCAATAAAATCTGCACTAAAATGCCACCCTACTGATAAATGGTCCGAATATATCCCCACTGTGCTATATGGTATTAGAGTTTCTCCAAAAGATTCAAACGGTTTAAGTAGTACTGAAATATTGTATGGTTCTACGCCACGTGTTCCAGGAGATTTTTTGATAACCAAAGGAAAAGAAAAGAAATTGTCGCATATATAATTTTTGAAAAATTCACAAGAAACCATGACAAAAATACAAATCAACGAGCAGTCCAGTCATCATGAAGAGAAAAAATGTTTGTACATAAAGAATTGCGAAACACGTCTCACGTTTTTCTAAGCATGAATTGTGTTGAAAAACCAATGAAAACTCCTCATTCAGGTCCCCGTAAGGTATTAGAAAGAACAGAAAAATATTTTACAAGAAAAAGAGAGAATATATTGATTGATAGGTTGAAGCCAGCTTTTATAGAATCATCAAATGAAAATTCATCTGAAAATGCAAAGTGTTCGAATACACCAAACGGAATTCTCAAGAAGAAATCAGAAAATCAAAATGAAAATCCAGAAAAATCAAATAATGTAACCTGCGTTGAAAGAAGAGTCCATATTCGTGTTTAATAGTTTTTTTAAGGGAGGTGTAATGTGGTGCCCTACAATTTTTTTCAAATGGAGTATGCTAGGTGTTGCTAGGAGATGTTTCTGTTCAGATGATTCTGTTTAGAAAATATAGAAAAGAATTATTATAAACTTCAATGAAAAACGTGTTTTCAAAAGTAGTTTGAAACCTACAAGGTCTAACCAGTTCAATATTTACCATTGATCACGTTGGCCCGAGCCCAGTGAACCGCAGGTATATATCAAGTAAGCGTCACTCTAGATCATACTGAAAAAAATACCTGCAAGCGAGCTCCTTGTTACCACCAGTCGTCATTAGCCGTCTGCCAGTGTTATTTTGTTATCATAGAATAAAACTGGATAGTTGCAACATTAACGTATTTGAATAATATTTTTGTGAGATTTCCACTTCACAGGTGTTTCATTATACAATAGGTTCTTCAGGCATATTCAATAATATTCGATGATAGAGATCTGACGGCCGCCCAAGATCTGCAAATCCACCAGGAAGGAAAGTTCCAAGGTGAGGTGACTTGTTTCTGGCGTACCTTCTCAAATTCGCATAATATTATAAAAACAGTCCACAAGAATACTCTCGTTACTCAACATAATTATGGTCGTTCTAATGCAGTCTTGAATTTTCCTCATTAAGTTTTCATTTCTTTTTTTCGTTCTTATAATTGTAAAGTATTTGTGCATAAATTGGGAGAAGCGTTGGGAAGCCATTAAAAGATATTCATTATCAGAATTCCACATCGCGTCCCCACGTAAGAAAACGTTCTCCCTTCGGTGCTCTTCAATAAATTAGTGTCACACGATTATCGATACGTACTTGAAGGTCAGCTGAGGTTGACGGGTAAAATAATAATTCATTTGAGTGCAATTCCATCATTAGGTCGTTGTTATTGCATCCACATCTCTCCTCTTTCTATCTCTTCTCGAACACGAAAATTAGCGATATTTCTTTGGTGGTATTCGCGCTTATTTTCCTTTCTTTGATTTATCATGTCAGAAAGCAAAAAATTGAAACAGCTCACCATTCAACGCGATACAGAGATCATAAAATTGGAAGAACTGATAAGAATTGCTGATCTTGCTCTCGTTGGTAGGTCTTATCATAACAATTTCAAATGCCGCGCTAAAATCATGAATAATTGTTAATAAGCATTCGAAAAATTACATAGTCAAATTATTTCTATGGTTAGTACTCAAAAAAATGGGGATATAGATTCTCAAAATCAAGTTCTCCAACATTTTCAAATGTTTTCATATCAGGACCAGTGGAGATGCTATTGGGTGCAGACATATCTGCATACATTATTACAGTCGCATCTATGACTACATCAATTCACGAACCGATGGCTCTAAAGACAAGCATTCGATTGGGTAATCATGAGTAAATTCGATTATTGTCACTCTCCTACTACCATCTCCAATACCTTTTTAACGCATTTCAAAAACTCTTTAGAAAGCACTATCAATAAGTTTTGGGAAATTGATCAGGTACCAACTGCCTCAACTTCATTCATTCTGGCAGAGAATCATTTCCAGGCTACCTTTTCCCGTACAAAAACGAGTCGTTTCATCGTTACCTTTTCGAATTCCAGAACCCACATTCGAAGATTCACGAAATGTGGCTATGAGGCGTTTTCTATCAACAGAACATCGTCGTCTGCTCAAAAACCCTCCATTGCTTTCTCAATATAATGAGTTTATGAGAAATTACCTCTCTTCTGGTCATATGGAATCCGTAACCGATGATCAGCTTTCTCTCCCATCTTATTGCATTCCTCACTTGTGCGTGATGAAACCCGAGAGCTCAACAACTAAGTTGTGAGTAGTGTTTGATGCATCTGCCCCAGCACAAAATAATATTTCCCTGAATGATACCCTCATGACAGGACCTAAGCTCCAAAGGGATATAGTATCCATCCTTTTGAGGTTTCGACTACCCTCTATAGTGTTCACAGCAGACATCAAACAGATGTATCGTCAGATTCTGATTTCACAGAGAAAAGTGAAATATCAGAGAATTTTATGGCGATTTTCTTCCGTGGAACCTATTCAAGATTTAAAATTATTAACCGTTGTTCATGAAATAAACTCCCACTTTCAAGCCATCCGAACTCTGTTGCAATTGAGCAAAGAGTATAAGTCAGTATACCTCCGAGCTTCCCGTGTATTAGAGACTGATGTCTATATGGATGATATCGTTATCGGTGAAGACTCTTCTTGTCAAGCTCTCTCCTAGCAAAAGGAACTCATGGAGCTCCTGAAAAAAGGTGGGTTTGAACTCCGTTAGTAGGTAGGTAGGTCTGAAGTGAGTGGGTCTATTCAACCCTCCATCGCAACCCGTGAGGATTTATTGTGGCTCATACATATTTACACTCGGACAAAAAAACCCAGTTTTTTAACGAAACCGATTAGTTTGTATGGTGAGTGGTCTTTCCAGACAGAGGCGAGACACACTATCTTCCGACAGTCTAAGTCTCTGCATGATGATTCAAATGACAGTGACCTGTAGGAAGGCTTATTAGACATCGTAGTTCACCACTACTGTAGTCCAACAACTGTTTGGAATCAAATTTCGAAGGGTGAATAAACGCCTTGGAGGAGAGTTTTTTTTTTGGCAGTTTGCTGCCAATTTAGACGTTGCTCGGTAGGAGTAAAGAGCTTCCAACGCCGCTCGACTTTCCGAGAATATTTTCATTGACTTGTGAGTGAGGTTGGATTCATCCAATCTCTCCGCACACAATTCAATAGCGTTTTAAATACAGACGTGTAAGTTCCTAGGCAGGTAAATAACTCTGTCCTGGGTCTGCGACTGAAAACACCTGTACCAGAACCGAAAAGTGTTTCTGATTCATCTGTGAACCAACAACTATCTGCTCCTAATATTTTCTTCTCCCGAAGGATCCAGTCCTCACTACTCGGGAATAATACTTTATAAGTCAGTTCGTAGTTGAGAGTTGGAGGCATGAAAGCAGAGGTGTTGCACTCTGCATTGAATTGATTTGTGCAATTGGCAATATGCACAATTCTGTATGCAGTACATCTAGCCCCTCTTTCCAGAAAAATGTGAAAAGGAGATAGATCTAGAAGGATCTCCATGGCCGCTGACGGTGTGGTACTTATGGCAACGCTGATAGCCAGACAAGCCTGTCTCTGTGAGCCAGAGAGCTTCGGTTGGGCCGTTTTCTGTAAAGCCTTCGGCCACCAAGCAACTGCACCATAAGTGATAATTGGTCTGACAATCATCAGAAAAAAATGAGCCAGTAACAAATCTTCTGGGGCACTCAAACCCATATAGCTTGCAGTATAACCCACTGACCTTCTACTCTGACAGTAGATCCATTCAATGGGATTTCTTCAGTGACTCTTTCTAGTTTCATGTCAACCCAATCAGTGTTTGTTGAACGAAACGTACAATATTGTCGGAGTTGGCTAAGGTTTTTGACCCCTTAGGCCTTCTGGTACCCTTCACTATATCTTTATTCAGAAATTATCATTCAGCAACTTTGGACTCTGGGGCTACATTGGGATGAAAAACCACCTGGGAGTATTGTTCAAAGTTGTGACAGGATCAAAACTGATCTCGAAAGTTCATCTGCTCTACGAATCCCAAGATTTGTCTTGTCTCCACATATGATTATGGCAGAAATCCATGGATTCTGCGATGCCTCAGAATAAGGCTATGCAGCGGTGGTATACCTTAGATGTCTGAATGAAAAGGGAGAAATTTCGACTTACCTACTCAGTGCGAAAGCAAAAGTGGCCACGTTAAAAAAAATATCTATACCGAAACTGGAACTTTGTGGTTCCTTATTGCTCACCAAGTTCGAAAGTTAACTCTTTAAAAATAAGTTACCTATTCAACAAACATGCGCCTGGACTGACTCAACTATAGTTCTCACCTGGCTGAATGGCTCCCCTCATAGACGGAATACTTTTGTCCGCAAAAAAGTTACTCAAATACAAGAATTGGTACCTTGACTTGTTGGGATCATGTTTCCTCAATTGATAAAATTGGCTCGAAAGCTCGAATTCTCAAATTACAAATTAGTAGCCTAATAAAATCCAATAAACAGATCTTCAACAACAAAATATTGAACAGATACACAGTCAACAAGCCAAGAACACCAAAACCCAATGCATAGATAAAAATACATAAGGAAAATAATTCTATAAGACCAATTATCAATATCACCAAAGCACTTTCATGCAAAATTTAAAATATCATTTCAGATGAACTTAAGAACAAAATCAACAGAAACAAAACCAGAGCATCCAGAATTCAATGTAACTTACAGACAAAATTTCAGTGACAAAGGTCACCACGAATATTAAACTATTGTCATTCGATATAAAAACCTGTACTCCAACATACCGATCAACGAAAGTATAAAAATCATATCAGAAAAACTAAAACACCAAAACATATACAGGACCTACATTAACCAGATGAAATTCACCCTAATACTGTAACGAGGATAATTTGTTTGTAGGTTCTGGGTAATTGTAGAGGTTTATCAGGATGCCTTAGTTTATTTATGATTGTTGATAACGACTCCAAAGAAAACTGAAAATTTACTAAATTTAGTATTACATTTATTTTTGAAGAATATAAATATCACTTACCTGACACCACGAAAAAAAATTTTGCTTTGCAATATTCTACAAATGAATTATTTTCCAAAGGGCTGTCAGCTTGGTCTGCCGGCATCGAAATACACAGAATGAAGTTGAAAATAAAAATCGAAAGGTCAAATAAAAAGGAAAACAACAAAAACTTTCGGTGCCAATACTGAATGGTGAATAATTATTTCGCAGACGGTCCACTAGTACCATCTGGCGATAAATAGCACCGGATACTTTCCTATGCTACAATACAATATTCGAATCTGAAGAAAAAATGTATAAACAAATAGATGGACCAGCGATGGGATCCCCAGTATCCAGCATTATATCCAAAATATACCTGCAAACCTGAGATGAGATAGTTTGAACAATAATCAAAACACACGATGAAAATGCAGAATAGTTCAGATACGTTAACCATGGCAGGTACATATCTCAGAACAAAGGAATAAAAATAGGACAAATAACAACGAAAATTAACAAAACAAATCAAGAACTGATTTTCAGCACAGAGGAATAAATCGACTGGAAACTCAAATTCACATTTTTTATTCAATCGAAGACCACACGCCCGGTACTGATGATGCCCAACAAGCTGAAATAGCTGTCTACCGATGGCTCCTTAATTGAAATCAATATGGAAATGAAAGGAAAACCACTCATCTATTAACCTTTCTAGATTTTATATATATTTCGATTGACATAGAACATATGTAGGCCAGACCAACAGATATGAGATGAGTAGAATAAACGACCATCAACTTGCTCTCCGAAAGTCAGGACCATCCTCAGCCCTGTCCAAATATCATCAAGATAGAACACAATATAGATAGACTATGCAAATACTAAGACCATCGCCACAGCAAAAACACTTTGGGCTCGGATAATTCACGAGGCCATCGAAATCGAGAAGCAACCTTCCTGTCTGAACAAACCTGACGACGGTCTGAGACTTTCAACTATCTGAAAACCCCTAATTTCCCGATGTGCATCCCCCACCAAGACGTCCGGTGATAGTAATCACTCGAATCCACTTCAGTGATGCCAGCTGATATATGTACCGCCGAGCGCCCATCGATACCTCAGTTCAATCTAGGGATGAGGGAGAATGAGACCTTTGTGGAAACTCTTGACGAGACCTGTGGAGTAGGCAGATTGAGGCCTCGGCGTCAAATCACATCAATTTCTTAAAAAAGGCTCCAAAATCCAAGCCAAAACGTCGAACACTGAAAATACGAAAGAGCCGATGACAGATCCCTGAGGTACACTGCATTTGATGCTCCTTTTATCTGGAGATGAACTTTTATAATTCACTTTCTGATCCGAGATATATGAATCCAACCACAAAAAAATGTCACCTGTAATTCCGTAGATTTCAAGTTTTTGAAGCAATAATTTGTGATCGACATAGTCGAATGCTTTTGTCAAATCACGAAATACTCACTTTACAGCATCATTGGTGCTCATGGATGCTTGATAGCCATATTAATTGGAGTGAAGAATATGATTTTTGTCAAAAAATTTTTGTATTTATTTTAAATTTTTTGTCATTGTCATTGACTTGACAGTAAAGTATATTGGAATTGCCTCCTTTGAAGAATTGGATAACTTCAGCAAGTTTTAGGGAATCTGGTAAAATACCATCTATTATAGATTCAATTATAGCTTCTGTTATTGTAACCAAAACATCTCTTGGCAGTCTAAGAAATATTTTAAGTGAGAGTTCATGCCAACCTGCCATCCCCATTATGCCAAAGGAAATTTTCTTCATTTCATTTCCAGAAGTTGAGCAATAGTTGGAATTTCATTGGTTGATACTTTTCGCTATTTTTGAGCAATGGAACAGTAGTAGGTTTTTAATTCGTTTGAACTTACTTCTCTATCAACAAAAAATATTCCGCTTGTTTCCCCTAATTCGTTAACAATTCACCATGTTTCCCGCTGTGTATTATTCAATTTGATATTAAATTGCTGTATTGAATTGTTTTTGCTTTTTTGATGATTTTTCTATAAATGTTTCGATACTAGTTATAGTAGTTGATAAAAAGGACGTGATATCTGAAACATTTGCGTATTTGGTAAAGACACCTCATAGTAAGCTCTATGAAAAATAGTGAGTACAATGAAAGTCATTTAATGGATCCTCGGTTGTCACTATATGACTATAAACAGAGTTATTACTTAATTCTGTGAATATTTTAAAATTTGTTTTACAGTGTTTACCCTACCTTGTTTGGGTGATAGTAGATTTGCCAATGTGATCAAAAAAACACTGACACAAAATTGCATCCTGGTCAGACAATCCTGTATTGACTACTTCACAATTCATTTTTTCTTTATGTAGATTAGAACAAACATAATCCAATAGTCTTGATGAGTATTTACAACATCTAGAAGGCACCTGAATGTGCATTTTCTAATTGTATGAATTAAATATATTATCAATTAAGGTCCTGTTATGCAAAACATTGTTTGAATATATTGAAGTCACTTGTTGATAGAATAGATACATTGGATGGAAAGCGAGATAAAAGTATTTCTAACTTGGGTAAAATATGTTTGTATATGTATTATAGTGAGGAAAGTTTATTAACTTTTCAAATATTTTTCGAAACCGCTCCTTTGTGAAAAATCTGCATCTCTGTGAGACATCTTACATAAATGTCTGTCGAATATAATTCAATGTCCATCGTGGTATTGAAAGTGTTTTTTTTTCAGTAGAAGTTTACCAGAACCTACTATATTCGTACGTTGGACGCACTAGTTACTACTCGTTTGATTTTTTATTTTTTGTATCTAGGAATTGAATAATGACAAAGTAACCAATAGTAAGTACTCAATATGGATCACCTGATGTGATGTGGAGAACGTACACACATACCCATTAAAGCAGTATAAGGACTACCGTATCAATACGGTATTGTTAGTTAATATATTCGTTATAATAAATTGCATGGAAGGTATCTTTTGAATTTTAACAAACCACATTGTGAAGTTCCATTCATTTTCCTAGCATTTATCCAAGATGGAAAGGATAATGTGACAGATATCATTATTTCTTCTTTCGTTTACGGAACTTTCACAGTGACTATCTCTGGAGATCAGTTTTTCATTTCCTTTCAAGTAATGCAAAAAACAGAGAATTAAACTCATTACAATATTCAACATCCCACGTTCTGCGTAAGGATACAAAAAACTTCTATTGTGTTCTGAAGCTTTTCATCTCCGCACCAAGCTATCAGTTGAGAATCTTATGATTTATTCGAAGAGTCTCGTTTAATTCAAACTCATAAAAATATTTCCGCTTTTGAATTCCCCCGTTTTGCGTCTCCCCAGCTTGTGGTTACGTTCTTTGATGTCTGCTGTTTTCTCAGAGAATGAGAACATTTATGGATTTGTAGCGTGATTAGTTCATGCCTGCTTATTCTGTGTAGGAAAAAAGAGTTTCTTACTGATGTTCAGCTGAGAAATAAAATTATATTTTGAAAACTTGTAGAAAACTATGTAATAGTGAGTTCGATTACATAACTGATTCCTCTATTATCGCCTATTAGGTAAAAAAAATAGAAATTTAATGAAAAATCATCAATTGTTGAAAGATTTGGTTGTAGAAAAAGCTTTTCAGATAATAACAAAATTAATTTTTTGAAAGACATTTTTTTATGAAGGAGTCAATGTTTTTTGCTATATTTTGGGTATTTCACCTCCCATATTCTTATTTTTGCAAGTGGATTTGTTTGGTATTGACAATCAAAAATAATAGTTTTCCGGAATGTAACTCATCTAAATCTAATTTTTTTTTTCGATTACCGTGCCTAAGCAAAATTTATGAATACGATGGTAGCCGGTTGGGGTTACGTGAGGGTTTCCTCTTCTCACTCAATCTACTGCTGTCTAAATCGGTGGTTCGGACCGCAAGGCCGGACGATCGATTTCCACTTCCCATCGTCCAATTGGCGTTAGGAATCACACGTTAAAAAGGTAAACCTCGTTATTCCTCAGGTCGCACAAGTTTCGACTTCTGAGAGTTGCCGTTTGTAGGGGTTAACGGAAAAACAGTTTTCAAACAGAACATATATCTCCCAGTAATATCACGCAGTAACTTGTCGAGGTATACTTTTCAATTTATTTTTACAAAAACTGAAAAAAATATTGACCTCCTTTCATATTACCATATTTGATTTAACTAAATGTAAATTGGTAGCTAAAATTAAAACTATTGGCGTAAAATTAGTCTTTCAATTATAATCTTGCCACACGGAAAAGAAAAAATTCTATCTTTCGCCAAGCGTTTCGTTAACCAAGTTGTGATCATCAGAAGATGATTGAACGTGTGAATTCAAAATGTTATCTGTAAACTGAGCTAGATAAAAAATGCAGTACATTCAATCAAAACTGAATAT
>WOGP01008305.1:0-11289 GCA_015342065.1 Leptinotarsa undecemlineata
AATTAACATCAAAAATCGACGTGTTTCAGGATTATTTCTTAAAATGACCTGTTTAGCTAAAAATGAATTTATTCCATACTTTACGGACACAGTGTATGTGTATATGTATTCCTCTAAGTATATACTTTTTTCGTATTTCAAATTTATTCGACTCGAGTAAACACTGAGTGTAGATGCACCAGTGAAAATTTATTATTATTATTATTTATTATTACTAAGAAAGACTGAATTGGAGATGTGATTTGGCTGTCATTCTGCTTGTTGATTCCGACAGCATGGTGTTGATGAATGCGCCTGTGTAAAGAAAGGAGATATGGGTTCGAATCCTGGTACGTTCATATTCTTTCAATTCAGTTTTCCTTTCTCATTCGTCTGCAACCCGCAAATCCAGTCTTTTGAGTTCTCATGGTAGTTTAGTTTCAACTCAAATGTCGCGGTTAAATAATGTTTTTTATTCTGACATAATACCTTTACTATCCATTCGTCTATTGGAGAGATATTTCCTACAAAAAATCATAGATTGATCAGATGGTGTTTCTTGTTATTAGTTTACATCTGAATGGGGGATTATTTATACATTCAAAATCTTGAAAAATTTTGAGAGGCAAATTTTGCTTGAGAGTTGAGTAAATTGGTGAGTCAATTACAAAATTCAACTAATTTCGTTCGAGTAAAGCTTAGTAAAATCATATTCAAAAAGTTCATTTAGGAATTAGTTTTCTTGAACCTTTTTCTTTCAATATTGTATGAAAAGTTTGTCCATTCCTTCATAGGTCGTCTTTGAAATGCCAGTTGCAGACTCTGCTAGTCCTAATAGCTTTGCGAACCAATCTAATAAAAAAAGCCTAATTATGATTACATGTTTCAAGGACTATATTTATTTTCTCGATTAGAAAAACATTTCAATATAATTCTTCTGTAGGCTTCAAAAATATATTGTTTGCTTGGAAATCTGTGAGTGCATCCTGGGGCAAAATCATGTATTTTTACTGCCATAGGTATATATTAAATATACTGTTTCAAATATATATATAGTTCAAGAAATGTTACACTCCGCTTCATTAATCACATATTCATCTAATGGATAGTAAAGTGGCCATAAAAGCCAAGTCCGACCATGAGAATCATGAGAAGTTTCCTTAGAACGACAAAAATATGTTGAAAAAAGAAGTGAAGAAATACTCAGATCCAGCGATGGACCGCAATTCAAATTTCCCGCGTTACCTCACTACTATGATCTAATTCTTCATCTCTACTTTGTAGATGGCAGTGTCATAAACTATCAAGAACATTTCTGAGATTCAAGAACCAGAATCATTCTTTTACATCAGTTCCTTCAGATTTGCATGACCCCAGATTAAATTCTACTTCCCGAATATAAGTGAAAATAAATCAGTCAGTGATAAAGTCAGTAGTAACTCAAGCAATTAATATTGTTACATATTCCCTTCTCAGAAGTAAATGATAAGCAGCTTCTTGAATATAAAAACTTGATAGATTAAGTCACACAATTTTTCATGAGTAAGACTATAATCATTTTCATTTATTTAGTAATCATAATTTGTGATCTAATCCATTACTGATAGATCTCATCCGGGTGTCAATCGAGTAAGCAAACTACTTCCTGAACCAGAACTGCAACACTGTTCCTAATACACATTTCATCAACCAAGCTGATACCATCAGGAGAAAAACTAACCAGTCTAGTTCATTTGAATTTTTGACAAGTCGCGTCATCACATCTCGTTAACAGTTAATAGGAACTCTATTGCAGATAAAGAGGAAGACCCCGACAGTCCACGAATTCTAAGACACGTTGAACTGATTGACGACGAGGCCACGGAATACGGTATAAAAATAGTCAAAATGAAAGATCGACTAATGGCCAAAAAATATGGATTTCGAGTACCGCCAGGTATAACATATTTCCGAAAAGGCAAACCCATCAACTACGACGGAGATATAGACGACGAAGAAGAGATTTTGGATTGGCTGACTGATCCGGAAAATATGGAGCTGACGGATCATATCGAGAGAGTGAACAGGAAGATGTTCGAAAAAATCCGACAGAGGTCGGATTACGTAGCAGTATTTTTATGTAAGTTGATTTTCTGTTCCCGCCAGTAATATGTACACATACATACATGAAATAAAATCTGAAATTTGTAGTTTGATAACATCTATTCGTAGTTCATTGAAACTTGCATCTGAAGAAGTGGCATTATGGGTGATCATTTACTCCACAAAACTCCATATTGCACGTTACCTACAAGCTCTTTGCTTGCTGTTTGCTATTTATGGAAACTAATTATATGAAATTTATACGAAACTTACCTACAGGTTTATATTTACCTGTCAGTAAGGAATGAACAGGCGCGTACGGAAATACCCCCAAATGGCCAAAAAAAAATGTATTGAAAAAATTAAAATACCCTATCAGGCCCCATGTCAGACTATTATTTATTGATTGATGCAACTAGTTTTCCTTTAATTTGAAAGGGTTATATTTTTAGGAATTACTAATAGTTTTCCTTTATTTTCAATGTTTTAATATGAGTACTTGTTAACAAAAAGGATTTGAAGCTTTAATAGCTTCTTATTATTATATGCGAGCGCTTTCAATAACAGACTCAGCTTTCATTTTCATGGCTCTACTCAAACTGAACGTTTTATCTTCTTGTGTGTTCTTTTATATGGTTAGATCGCCTTAGTGAAATTGTTGATGTTTCATTAATTAGGCTATGGGTATGTATTTATCCTCTTTCATCCGGGTATCTCATTAAATTTGCCTGTATTTGGGTTACAGCAGGTAATATGCTTTGTGTTGGAGCCTCTCCAGTTTCATTGCTTCTAGTTGTTTAGTGGAGTAAATAAATGTTAGGTCTTGTTATGTTTTGATTTGAATTTGTTCTTCGATAAGTGAATACACATCCCAGAAGCAATTAACCTGAAGAGGCACCAACACAAAGAATATCAACTGATGTAACCCAAGTACAGGCAAATGTAATGAGACATCAGGATGAAAGAGGAGGACAAATACCTGCCAAACCCTAATTAATGAAGCATCAATAAGCTCACTAAGGCGATCTAACTATATAAAAGAACAAACCAGAAGATAAAACGATCAGTTTGAGTATAACCATGAAGATGATGGGGCAGTCTGCTATCGAAAGTGCTCTCATATAATAATTGGAAGTTATTAAAGCTTCACATTCGTTTTGTAAACAAGTACACATACAGGGTCCCCTCATTTATAGCTGGCCCAGGCCCTCAACTATGCCAGCTTTAAGCCAAGTTGAGCCTATGAACTCGGATATTTGAACATTCATTTCAAGGAATTTAAGTAAGAACCTCTGGCGTAAACTAAATCCAAAACAAGCACTGTTCCCAAACACTAGAACGGCACCACTGTTCTCAACGCGCTAGCCAATCATGTTGGCGTCTTCAGGATATGAGTTGTCTGAGAAGAGTGTTGCATTTCAGAAAGTTCAAGGAAGTTCACTAAATACTAATGAACTTCATTATATTTTCACTAGTGAACCGGGGGGTTAGGTTTTTGTCACTGAGTTAAAAGAAAATCGACAAAGGATTGAATATACTTCAAAACTAAATATTACTCCACTCCTGCAACTACTTAAAAAAGTGTCAAGGTTGAGATGAAATACATTTTTGGCCAAATTCGATTTTATTCATAAGTAGATCACGTATATGTAACATAATCCACTCATTTAACCAACATTTTCTTGAATTTTATGATATTCTTCTCAAATTTGTTCCACATAAACTAGAGTAGAACCACGTGTTTCTTACATAATTCACACAAATAACCCAAAAACTAAAAAATTTCCGAAATTTTTTGCAGTTCATTTCAAATTTATTCTATATATTATAGAAACGTTATACAAGAGAACTGAGCAATTCCTACGTAATCAACACATTTTTTTCAGAATTTGATGTCACATAAATTACGCATATAACACAAAATTTATAAAATTTTCCAATTTTTCTTCAATTCTCCGATATACTTCTAAAATTCGTTTCTGTTAGAGTAGAATATTGTTTTTCTCTTATCATTCACACAATTGAAGCCAAAGTTATGAATTTTCTCACCTTTTTCCAATTTTGTGGCCCTCATATCAAATTCGTTTTAAATATTTCAAAGACGCTGAACAATTCTCATATAATCAACACGATTATACACAGGATAAAGCAAGTTTCTTCATTTCTGTGATGTTCATCTCAAATTCTTTACACATATTGTAAAAACACATAAACTAGAGTGGAATCACGTATTCCTCACATAATTTACACAAATAAACCAAATTCTCTTCAATTTCATTATTCTTCTCAAATTTGCTCTAAATATTGTAGACATTGAATAAGTTCTGATGTGGTTGAGTACAGATCTTGATACATTCAATTTAATTTACACATACCAGTACACATATCGATGTGAAATAAAAGAAGAACATATGTATAGTAATAATGATAAAAGCATGATCGTTACTTCATTATATTGTTAAGCTTATTTTGGCAGAACCCTGAGAATATTTACAATTTGTCATCATAATATTCCTGTAGGCTATAATAACCTTTCATGCGCAGTATATTTTTGACCGACTTCCTAAAACGTCTCTGCTCTATTATATCCCTAACTACCTGTGGTAAATGGTTGTACATGTACAATGTTAGAGTGTTTTGTTAGAGTGAATCTGGGTATTGGCAGATGGATATTATTACTACTGTTCTGTCTTGCATTGTGGATTCTATGTTTATCTGGAAAATCAGTGTTATATCTTTTATGAATCAGGCAAACAACTTAGAGAATGAAAATTCTGAATAGAGTGAGAATTCGGTATTTAACGAACAGCTATCCCTATGGTTTGCCCCACATAAAAACCGCAAAGATCTCTTTTGCAACACGAAGATCTGATTCAATAGTTGTTCACTACAGAATCCCCAAAATGCAATGTCCGTTTTAGATGAGACTCTACTAGGCCAAAGTAAGTCGATCTAGCAGTGAATATATCAAATTCATTGAAGACAATTCTGACAGCAAATGATCCTGAAGCCAATTCTGTGCATAAAGATGTGACATGTTCTATGAACTTTAAATTGTCAATATGCAGACCAAGAAATTTAGTGCAAGTCGTTTCTTCTATCTTCCTACCATCTAATAGCAAGTTGTCATAGCTTAACTTGAAGTTTACAATTTTGGTCTTGTCTACGTTGAAGGAGAGTAAATTAGAATCTCACTACTGTTTGACTTTTGTTAAATATAATATCATTTGTTTAAAGTTGTTAGAATTTTTCAAGTTATAACAATGTGGTAACATCGGCAAAAATTGTGAATAACATTTCAATATCGACTGTAGAAATCAAGCCAATTGTCCAGTCTGGTCAAAATTGCGTGTTGACTCGTTTATAGTCTGAGTCACTGACTTGCTTCATAACTACTCATAACTGATGATTCAATCCAGTTGATACTGTGGACAATAATATCAGCAAATATGCAAAAAGTATTTGTATATCATCCATACATAACTTCATTGTCTGTAAATAATCTATAAACAAATATGAGACACCTCCTCCAAATGATTTGTTTCAGACAGCAGCGACTGCAAACAATGCCCCAGGGTCCTGGCTGAAGTGGAACACATCGATGACGAGGCGGATTCGGCTGGCATCAACTTCGTGAAGATCGAAGACAAGCAGATGGCGAAAGAACTGGGAGTATTCGCTCTGCCGGCCATTCTCTTTTTCAAGATCGGGTCGAAGGAGCCGGTAATTTATGCCGGAGATTTGTTCGACGAACATCAGATACTCCAGTGGCTACTAACGCAGAAGGATCCTTCTGGAGACGTCATAGAAGCCAGAGAGGGGAGTGAATTGATCACGTTGATTGATAACGAAGAAGCTTTGGCCGTGTATTTTTGTGAGTATCGCGGAAAAATGAAAATAATATATGGGATTGGCTGGGCGACGAAGTTTTCTCACTCGTTTTCGAAATTCTCACTCCACTCTCTCGAATTAAATACTTCGTAATTTGTTAGAGAGCTAGTACGGAGTTGAAGACGTTCTGAATGTCTAAAATGGTGCATCATTCCAGTATTTGTGTAATTATCATTGGAAAAAAATTATAAAATGGGTACAACCGAATCAAGACCGGGTTAGTTTCTTTTCGATAATAAACTAATGATACTGAACTAATACCAGGAATACCAAGATCACGCTTACCAAGTCTATGATTTTTCCATAATCAAATATGAAATATTGGAAACTTTTTGTGGAACATTGATAAAAATCAACAAAATCGCTTTCTATCATCTTTCATGTGATCATCTTTCTATCATCATGTGATCAACCCTTCACCACTAGGTTAGGTCCAAAGTTAGTGGATCTATTCGATAATTTCCGGCAACCCCCAAGGGTTTTGTGGCACACACCTATTCACACTCGACCAAATATACCCAGCTTCTTAACGAAGCCAATTAGTATGTATGGTCAGTGGTCTTTCAGGTCGGATGGTAAGAGTACGGCTCTGCCGAACTCTAAAAACCTGATTCGATCCCCAGCGGGGCAGGTACAAGATATATGCTCTGCTGTTTCATAATTTTCCAAACAGAGGCGACACAGACTGCATATGATGATTCATATGACAGTGATCTGTAAAAAGGCCTATTAGAAATCGTAGTCCAACAAATGTTTGGTATCAAACTTCGAAGGGTGAGCCAATCCTGGAAGACTCTGCTAGAAAGAACAAAAATATTTTTGTCAACCAGGTGTTCAGAGTTTGTTTGGCAATTCCTAAAGCGATGCCAATGACAGGTTCTGGTCCGATGAAGCTGTTCACAGCACCCTCCTTTGCAAGGGAGTCAGCAGCTTCGTTGCCCTCCAGGCCAGTATGGCCAGGAATCCAGACCAGAGACAATCTGTTAAGTCTTCCTATCGAGGATAGTCGTTTATGGAAATTTGCACAAGTTGTCATTGGCCTAACAATCATCACATAAATCCACACCACCACAACCTCTTATTTCTTAGTTTTAGCCTTAGGAGGTATGTTGCATTGAACTACTATGAGTCATTGAAATAACCTCGCATTTCTAACACTTTTACGATCAATCAAGTACTTGAATGAAGTAACGAGTAGCATATTGTGAAAATCAAATGGAACACGTGGGTACAGGGTTTGTGATTGTACAAAGGGAAATATTCCTGGAAGTCAAATAAACAATTGAAGCTGTTTCCTTTCAATAGTTCTTTCACTTTTGATAATATAAAAAACTCACACGGAGCTAGATCTGATGAGTAGGGTGGATGTTCCAACACAGGGTCCCCATGATTGGGTGAAAAATGTCGTTTATATGCCTCCCTTGTATGCGACAAACAGCTATTCTTTCACACTCGCGGGGAAGAGTAGGTATCCGGTACCAGAAATAGTAAAGTTCTACCTACTAGTAAAAAATCCATTCATATTAATGAATTACTAATTCTTTCTATCCCGGGTCTGTGTATACATTTGATAATAGAAAAATTAAAAGTTAAAATTTCCTTTCCCAAATTCTTCCTTGTTATATAATGAAAGTTTTATTCAATCTCGAAAAGAGTGATATGAGTTGATTCAAATCAGCTGTGGTAATTTTTTTTCAGATTATAAATTACACCGTTGTTATATTCAATAAATATGTCAGAAATGATAAGGATACTAATCGTTTTCTGCGGTAAATATACATGGTGGCTCAAAGAAAACTTGACACGCAGGTATTGAGTGATGATGTTGAAAAACGCTCGGAAAGGTCGATTCAAAGTCAGAAGAAGGCATTTTGTTTTCCTCAAGTATTGAGGTGAACCACCCCGAAAATATAAAACCATTCTGAATGTTGCGATTTACGAATTTTTGTTGAGCCGTGCTGAGCCTGTTCATATGTCAAGAACAAGAGAGCTAGCAATTCTTCTACGAATCAGTATACATCTTATTTTAAAAAGTCACAAATTTTATCCTTAAAATAGAATAACACGCTGAACGGTATATTTATTTTCCACAATTGTCGATATTGGACTGATTAAAATGGCCACATATTCCATGTTCATGTTGGCCTTCCAGGGTAACTGTATCTTAAACTTTTTGAAGATACAGTTGAACTCATTGGCAGGCGAGGTTCTATCGAATGGCATCCACGATCACCAGACCTGTCTCCCCTAGACGTTTTCCTGAGGAAGCCTCTGAACCTGATTCACCCTATTGTCAATAACGAATACCAAATGAATGTCACCTCCATCTCAGAAATCGCTCTGTCCGAGCGTTTATTCATACGAATTATACTTTTACCCAAAACTTCAATATCAATTTTTGGAAAAGAAAGTTTTTGGCTTTCTACTACTCCATCTTGATACAAAAAAATGAGGGAATCTTCCAAAGAAAGGAAGGAAGAATGAAAATAAGTAACTCTATACATGGATGTGTAGATCATGCAAAGAAGTAACTTCCAGACACAAACTGACAGAAAGTCCTCCTGAAACAACTACTTTCATATAAACATCGAATTACACGAAGGAAAAAAATTCTTTCGAAACAAATACTTCTATATAAACACTAAATTATACAGAATATACTTTTCTCTACTCAGTTCGTATTTCATACATTCGTTGTGGAATAAAAATCAGATATCATTCACATGAGTTCTACTGTAAATGAATAGTAACAAGTTGCATTTCAATCCAATATCCAGTTTTCGATTACCACCCTGTATATCTCATTCCAAGATAACAAGTATATTGAAGAATATAAAGTAATTTGAAATATTTTGAATTCATAGCCTATATAAATGATATTACTAGGCATGCCTGTCTTGATCATTCATTCATAAAGACGTATATCAATACGTAGAATCATAAATTTTTCTCGAAAAAATTATTGATCATCCTGCTATTGCATTGATTATGAATCTACCTACCACTGAATGCTAAATAACACTATGGAAAATGAAAAATATATCAACTATGACAAACTGAGATTATATTTGAAAAATGAAACATGGTTTTACCTATATTGATATATACATGGCTTGCTATTTCAGACATTTTCATTCAAAAACTCTAGTTCTGAATTCTCAAAAATACAACTAAAATGATGATTCAAAAAAAAATTCAAAGTGAAAAGAAATAGATATCCAAAGATTTGTTGAAATTAAAAATGAAATCAATAATTTTTGTGAAAAAAAACAGTACCGTATACAGAAAACCTTCAATAGAAACAATATAATAGTTACGAAAATAAATAAGAAAAACTCATTCTGATAGCCAAGAACGGTGAATATCGATCATAACATCAAGAAAAGGTATTTGATTATGAACTTCCCTTTCAAACGTAAATAACAAACATTACATGCTTCTTGATGATGTCTGTTTATTCATCATTTCCTATTTATACCTTGCAAACATATCTCCATTTGTAGGCAACTAAAAATACTGTCGATGTACCGCGCAACACGTTATTTATAACGCGACACATCGCGGATTACTTTCGACTGGGAGCGTGGCGTCTCCTGTAATCCAAGCTACTTGGAAGTCGGATTCAGCGGATGGTTTGAGGTCGGGAGTCCTGGTGCAGGGTTTCTCACGTCGACCGGGTGTCCACACTAAGCATGGCGTCGATATGGGTGTCCTGGAGGAGTCCGGGACAGCCAGGTCGGCTAAGGAGAGGCGAACCGGGCCAGGGGGGAAACCCAGCAGCCAAAAGTCTCCGCGTCGTGCAGTAGTGGGATCGCGCCTGGGAGTGTGAACCTTGTGTCAGCCCGATCAAAATAGCTAGACCTGGATCTTTTTTGATTTTTTCTCTAGATTGCTTGATAATTTTCAGTGATATTTGGATTGCATTCATATTTTTTGGAGAAATTTTCTAACATATTTATGGATGACATAAACATTGAAGACCAAAGTGGTTTTTCATTTAGCTAGCAGTTTCCATGTGAGGTCGATATATATTCAATTGATATATCATATAAATGAAAGTCAATTAAGTAAAATAAGTTTTCTAATATTCGCCACAGTTTTTATATAAGAGCGTTATTCGAATATTTGCTCTTCAAATAACAAACAACAAGATGACGCATACCATTGTATATAGACTAACCCACGTTAATATAGGTCGGTAAATGAGATAGTAGAATACTTTTACATTCATATAATGGACTGGGAAAATTTGTAGTTTCTCACGGATAGATGGCGCTCATTTTGAATCCTGCTCGGAATGTTTTCACTGTGGGATTTCTATTATAACCACCTTTCTGTCTATAAATTGAAAATTGATTTTCCTGTATCAACCTGCCTGTAAACAATAATGTGAATCCTTTACTTTTTTATTTTTCGAAAAATATTTTTACTGCATTGATGGTTTGTAAAAATCCGTCACATTTGATTTTTTATTATTAAATTTGTATGATTTTTGTATAAAACCAGCATCGAGTGCTTCCATTCCTTGAGGATTTTTCTCACATATAACACGATTATATGGATTAGCACTTTTAAAATGAGTACTATTCAGTGCATCGAACACATTTGTTAATAGTATTTGTGAAAAATGCTGTATTTTCTGCATTTGAGGAAACAAGTTCCTCGCTTCTCACTGCAACTTTGATAACAGCTGACACATAATGACTGAGAAGTTGAGAAGCCAATCTAACATATACAGTGTCACCATTAAAGTGCGCACCATATGGGAAACTTTTTTTTTTTCGAAAAGTTTCAATGAAGTTTAACTTCGACACTTGTTAGTGTTTGCCAACTGACGTTCAGTGTTTGTCAAAAAATGCATTTCTAGATCGAATTTAACAAAAAGTTACTTGAAAAAGTTGTGTCTACGGCAATTTTATATCTTATGCCAAATTTTATGCAACTAGGATGAAGTTAACGTTTTGCTTATTTTTGACAGATATCCCCTTTATTTTAAAAAACAAGGTCGGTTAATTGTCATCAATTCATGTATACATAACAAACTCATCATGGAGTTTAACTTTTCTGATACATTTTTACATATACGGACATTTTTAGAAAAAAATTAAAAGTTTGCTATAAAAATTTTAACATAACTGGTGCAAAGTTTCAATCACTTGGCTATTTTCTTAAACAAACGTCAGTACCTTCAATTTTGAAAAAGCAGACACAACTCATAAACTGCAATGAGTAATAATGAAATTACTAGAGTTGAAATTACATAAAAATTCCAATATTCAGTATTTACAGATCATTTATAAACACTAACTAGGGTGGTAAGGATGCCTAATCACGTTG
>WOGP01008306.1:0-11288 GCA_015342065.1 Leptinotarsa undecemlineata
GAAATCACGTTAAAAAAACGCGCTTAGCACACTACCTCATGGGTGGCGCGAAAACGTGTGCATATAATGACGATTACAACTTTCACAACTTTTTGACTTGTCATATCTCAGAAACGGTGGCTCTAAGAAAAAAACGTATTGATAAATTTTTTGTAGATAATTTTATCTACAATTTTTTTCGAGACTTTTGACCTTTGACCTCGAATAATTTTTTCCAGGCATCCCAATCATTCAAAATTTCAAAATCTCATCAAAGTTTTGAAAAAAATCATCCAGGATCGAGCTGTGGGTATTGTAGTGATAACAAATTGGTCAACACTGGTATCATCACCTTCTGAATCATTACTTTCATTCCCTTTCAGAGAACGTCATCCGTTACACCAGACACTTTTCTTGGAAGCAGGACAATTATTATGGGAGAAACTTTTGGAATAAAAGTACCGCATGAAAAAATTCTTAGAGTAATGGTTTCTCTTAATGAAAAACCCACGAAATACTTTCCTTCCTCAGAGTATAGTGAGATTTTTGTAAAAATGAAAAATTAGATACCCTAGAATGTGATATAAACATAATACTTAAATTTTTTCCGAATATGCTGAACTCCCAAAAATCGTACACTGATTTTTTAATTCACACCAGGAGAAGAAAATATATTTGAATTATTTTCAGAGGTACTTTTAATTTAAAACCGTCGCGTCCGATGTATTTCTTCACTTGCAATGTTACAAACTTTAGCAATAATCTTTCGTCTAGAAGATTTCACGATGAAATAAACTACATTATTAGCATTAACAGTCCAGAGACATACACTATTAGAAATATCTTCAAATAATTAAGAAAATCTGGGAATAGGCTTGAAAATGAGATTTCTGAACGCAATAAAACCTCAGGGTCAAACATAAAACAACCTGTGCTTATATTACCATATTTTCGAGATAAGCCCGAACTTTGTTCAGCGTCAACACTAGATTATTGCATTGAAAAAATAAAATCAAGTCGCAGTGCATGAATAAACTTGTATCAACTTTTAACAAACCTTTTCACCCTGCTTCATCGTAAACCCTGAGTCATTTGGTTGAATACATGCGTGGATACTAACATATTCGTTAATCATAGTGTTCGGTAATGAGCCACTTCCCTAGCATTTAGATCGTATGTCAATATAGAAACTCTAAGGAACATATTTGGTTGGACCGAAACCTATATCCGTATTCAATACATTTTATAACAAACCTATTGTTCAAAATCCCGAAAATTATATAATTTTAGGTGATTTAAATGAACATTCAATAAAGGGAATGTCTTTCAGATTTATTAGTTATACTATGTTATAGTTACATAATTTATTTTTGTAAAATATTAACAATTCACCTCATTACTTGCACGAATGATGCACTTTAATTATTTTCCTAATAATAATTATTTACACATCGTAGGCCCCCTTTGGTGAGAGAACCCACCAAACATTTAAAAATATTTTTCATCCCAACAGAGTGGGAATGAGTCATAAAATCAGAGTGACTTAAGTTCCATGCATAATGCGACAGGACGGTACAGGACGGGAACATGCCGGGACGGAAACATGACAGGTTTGTTCTGGTTCTAACATCCAAAACTGTTTGGAAGAGACCACTGTGCCACCTATCGTATATATGAAGAGATGAAGACGAGAAAATACTATTGATCATGTTCATTTTGTCATGTAGCGTATCCTTTTAGTCAGTTCAGATGTTATCTACCCTCAATCATCAATTATTCAAATCAAATAAATGAAAAAACATCCTAGAAAAGATCCCAAACAAAATTCCACATGAATGCGCATGAGCAACGGGAACAGTTCTCAACAGTTCAGCCTTGAGAGCAAGAACGATTCGGGACGGTTCAAAACAGTCATTTCGCAGTCGAAACCAGAACAGTACATCAGTCCGAAATTATCCTCAATAAACCAGAATGCTCTATATCAACTGCGCATGATCCTGACGTCCTAGAACCTGAATTTCGTCGAACCAGAACAAAGCTGACGTGACTTTAAACCACCTTAGGCGCAATTCCCACTATACGTAACGTCACCGTCACGTCTCCGTGCCCTCACCGTCACGATGAATATTCTTACATTGCAAGCAATGAACATAATCACACTATCAGTCACGTTCACCTCACGTCGCCGTCACCTCCGTCGGCAATTGCAGCGAAAGAATATTTTACCAGCTTTGTTCTGGTTCGACGAAATTTAGGTACAGGTACGTAGGTTTAATATATGTTTGAAAATATCTGCTTGTTTGTAAAATTAATTAACTATGAGGGACAAAGAAATCCTAGACCAAAACGAACTTTTAATAGAAGAAGTGGGAAAATATGAAGATCTATATAACATTGCCTAAAAAACTATTGTAACAACATCTATAAGAAATTTTTATTTATAATAGTTCCACTCAACATAGAAAATGTGAAAACTTATTTTATAAGAATTGGTTTCATTGCCACGGAACTTCTCAAGAAGGAGAATTGCAAAAACTTTGAAACTCTCACGAATATTAAATGCGTCTTGTTGGGTATCACCACCTTGCCAAAGAAGAGTTCTAAATATTGGTTCACTTCTAGACTCTGTGGTTAATATTATGTATGTAAAATATGATGTAATTATGTCAAATATAAGTTGTTAAAATATATAGATCAATATTTTCCGGCAGTGCATTAATAGATCGAAAAAATATCAGCCAAACGCAATTTCAGAGACACGCCTAGCACGGGAGAGCCGATAATTAAATATTTGTTTTGAAATATTTCCAGAGATGACTGTGCCAGGATATGGTCGTAATAAATACAGTTTCAAAGGAAATGCCTCATCTCCCACTAGTACATATGATGCTAGTGTATTAGCATTTGGTAAAACTGTATTTGGTGGTATGTTTATATCATTTTTTGCTAAAGCTTTTCCAAAATTTGAATTTGCTAATATTCCACCATTACTATTTTTTCCATATAATCCTACATCTATGGCTATAAACTTATAGTTGGCATTAATGACGGCTAACAAAATAATCAAAAAAGTCTGTTTATAACTACGAAATTGCGAGCCACTATTTGGTGGAGCAAAAATTGTAAAACGTTTCCCGTCTATGACGGTTTGGAAAATTCCAGGAAGTCCAAAATTCTTCAGCTATTCGCTCCCAATCTTGGGTTGATGGTTTTGGCACAACCTCAGGCATCGACTCTTCAACTAGAGCAATGCACACTTCTTTAACTATTTTGTGTATAGTAGAATGTCCTATTCGAAAACTAAATGATAATTTAAGAAATGAGTCTCCCATTGCCAGAAATCTGAAAAACAAAACATTACAGTTCTTGTGGCTACTACTGAAATTAATTTGAATTAGTTAACAAAAAATTAAATGGCAGCCCGAAGGCTATCACAATTTTACCCTGCATATCGGTAATTTATATTTTTGTTTGATTTTCAGACCAGGAATGCAAGTCGAAATGGGTATCACTTAGAGATCTGTGGAGAAGAGCACTCAATAAAAAAAAACAAAAGCGGTCGAGCTCGAACTCCAGTTACATTATGGAAATATGAAGGAATTATGTAATTTCTATTGCCCATTGAAAAAGAACGAGAAACGCAAAGTAATATACCGCTTAGCGAATCTCAGACAGATGAAACGCCAGAAAATACAGACAACTCACAACTGAATGAAATTTTGGAAGAAGACGTTTCTGTCAATTCTATTCTCATTTAAGCTGCTAAGCCAACAAAAAGACCTGAACTTTCAAACACAGGTGAAACCCAAACTAGCAAGCCAACTTGTAGTGTCGTAACACCAACTGCTCCTAAGTATCGCAGAGAGACGCGCACTGAACCAGAAACAGCATCAGCAGCCCTAATGAAATAATTAATATTAAACAAAGAAAAACCACAACCTCTGTGCGATCCCATTGACGCTTTTTTTGATAGCTTTGCTGGAACGGTGAAAACTTTTTCTCCTCAACATCAGAACATTGCTAAAACAAGATTACTTAATGTTGTATCAGAGTTGGAACTAGCTCAAATGCAGCAATTAACAAACTTTTCTGGTGCATCGCATGAATATATCCAACAGACACCGACGCCGATGCCATCTCCATCAGAAAGTTTTGTCGCCACCTTCATTATACAAATGACTCCAATCAGGAAACTCATCCTTTTAGAATTATATCAAAATTTTTTCACCAAATGAGCAACAATAATTTGCCTAACTGTATATAATCCATTATTCGTACTATTTGATACAATTTTTGTTATCAATAAAAATAATAAAATTTACAATTTTTTTTACTTATCGTATGCATACCATCAACTTTTCAATGGCGCTAATTGCTTAAAGAAACTTAGTATTTCTCTTTGTTATTTCCCCTTCAATTTTATGCCAGAGATGGAAGAATTGCTCTTTAGACATTCTGAAATATTTATAAAAATTCAATTCATCATCTTCTAATGCCGAAAACAATGTGTGATATTCGCCCTCGTCCTTCCTTCATTTGTAAATTCAGTCATGTTCGAATTTTCACTACGTCACACTCTACGGGTAGACAAACTGACTGCTGCTTGCTGGTTGTCGGCAATTATGAATTTAGGTCGTATTTTCGGTTCGGTGACGGTGCGGTGACGTTACGTATAGTTGGAATCGCGCCTTACGCGGACTGCAATTTCAAGAATTTCATTCATCAGATTCCCTCTGAGTACGGAAAATCGTATATCGGTGAAACTAAGAGACCATTGGAAGTTCGCATTGCCGAGCACAAGAAACACACACAGCAAGGGCGAATCAGCAAATCAGAAATAGCATAATATCGAGTGGTCCCAAGCTGAGATCATACACAGGGACGAACACTGGTTTGAGAGGAAATCCAAAGAAGCCGCATACATGTTGTCTAATAATGTATTCAGCTCAGCTAGCGTAGAGATACGCACCATATATGAAAACCCATAATCAAGCGAAAAATAGCCATCTCCCACCAAACGGTCATCTCTCGCTATACAGGTAAAGCACAAAGAGCAAAGAGAAGATAAATAAATAGTCTCTCAGAGGAGTTAGTCCAGTCATCACCAGAAGAAGATTGTGGATACTAACAATTGAAACGTCGTGAAGTAACTTGACTTGGTATCTCTTAACTTTTTAATTTTATTTTAATTATTTTTTGTTCAATTTGTACCATTTTTACTTTCTTTATTTCACTATTATTTCATTTCAGGTTTTTTTGCCTAATATAATTGTTATTTTCAGGCTATTCTTTTTAATTTTCAATTTGTATTGGTTCTTTTAGGTATTTCAAATAATTTTTTATAATATTAAACAATTATTGGAAGTCCCAACTGAAGACATTCATTATGAAGCATTGTCATTCACCTTCAAACAAACGTTGTCTTCCTATAGTTTCTTATGAGAGGGCGCGTCCTGTTTCTGCCTAGCATATGTCAGTCCTTTATGTTTTAGTACAATATCAACATGATTTCTGTCTAAGAGACACTCAAGTAGCTCAATTGTTTCATTTGGTAGAATACTGGGAACTGAATTTGGGACGATATCAGTTTTGCGTGAAGGAAGAATTATGCTTTCAATGTTATAAATTAAATGATATCGATATACTAATTTATTTCAACTCGTGATTCAGTATAGATGATACGTATCAATTAGTATATAACATTAAAAAATCAACTGTTCCTGATAATGCTAAATTAATATCGTTTGAGATTCAACATTCATTTCCCAGTATTGGAACAATTGAACTGGTTGAGCGTCTTCCAGACAGAAACCACGTTAGCCAGTTCAATTCACCACTGAAATTATTCAATGAATTTTCTAAATCCCAGTACCACCAAAACTAATAATAAAAATTTTTCACAAACCATCTTATTTGGACATTGTCATACATACTTCTTCATCGCATTCATATCAACGTGTAACATCTTTCATAGGTGTGCTTCAAAGACTATTGAATATTTCACTGTCAGAAAGTAATTTTCAGAGGAAACTGAGTTTTATCAAACAAATTGTTCTCAGCAACCAACGGTTATGAGGTAGGTAGGGGAGGATGGTATATAATGATCCCTTGGGGTAAAACGATTCCAGACCGTTATATCGACAAAACATCGCCATCTAGTCTACATAATGTGAATTTCGTAGACGTGCGACCACCCAAGTAGTCTGGCACAAACTTTCATGGCGTTATAAGTGGTTAGAAAAAAAAAATGAAAATCTCTGTGTAAAATCAAATGTAGTCTTATTTTATGACAGAAGTGTTTGTTTGTTTTTTCTTTTCTGATTCATTCAACCGTTACTTGATGAAGATCCATAGTAATTTCAAAAACTACACCTCACGATTTGATCTCCACAAATACAGAGGGATCAGTGATTTGATCACTTGAAAAAGCTACTGTGCTAGCGAAACATATTGTGATATATTTTTCAAAATAAAGTTTGTGGAGATCAACTCGTTAGGTGTAGTTTTTGAAAGAAGTGTTCGTATCAGTGTTTAGTGCCATTTGTGCCATCAGGTCATTTGTGTTACGTTAGATGCAAAAGTAAGGTTATGGTTGAACAATTTTGCCGAGAAGGTAGTTTGGGGCAGAATCATCTCTCTGTATGCAGAGCAATATGATCCCGGATATCATTTTATCCCTTTATATTGAACTCATGTAAATATTTCTAATGAAAAGAAGTGAAAGACAAATAAATCTGGAAAAAAATCACTGGGCAAAAAAACATTCAACAAAAAACAGAAGAAAAGAAAAAACCAAAGCCTAAGAAAAAGAGACGTGAAATATCTGAATCATCTTCAGACTCTGATGATGAAGAAGATACGGAATGTCTATTCTGTTACGAAAGCTTTGCTGAAGGTGAAAAAGGAGATGGCTGTATCAGATGCATTATTTGCTTGAAATGGGGACACGATGCGTGTGCTGCAGTAAATCCCGATGGTGCTGACGAGTTCACGTCAGATTTTTGTCAAGATGATAGGCTCGGCTTTGTTAGATGGTGCTGACGAGTTCACGTGTGATTTTTGTCAAGGTGATAGGTTCGGATTTGTTCGCAAACAACTGAATTTATAAAACAACACAAGAAATTAAAAGATGACATGATTTATTATGCGTTTCATGTTGATATTTTGTATATTTTTCAATCAATAAGGAGTCAGTTTTGTTATCAAGCTTTATAAGTTTTTTAAAATTGGCTATCGTTATAGTTTTCATTTCAATAAGATGTTTTATTTATTAGAAGATTATTTAACTGAGATTATATCAGATTAGATCTGTATTGTTTTGATAATCTTTTTTTTATTACTAAGTGTGCAAGCAAGTACCGTAAAAAATGTAGACTGATTCGTTCAATATTATTAAGATTTATGTAGTTTTAAAAACAATTTTTGATCTCTTTTATAGTTCCTCTGAGATTTAGAGACTGTTTCAGTACCAAAACTATAATGAAAAATTAAAAAAAGTTAGTTTTTTTCATATTTATCCATTTGTAATCAAAGCGGTAAAATGATCCCTGGAGATCGTTTTGCCCTCATGCTGAGGATCATTCTAGAAACCAGGGTGTTTTCCCTTTGGGGGATCGACTTCATTCTTTCCAAGGTCTGTCCCACTTCAAGAAACATAGATACTTGACATACGTTGGTAAATTCATCATTAATATCACTCGCAGAACAAATAAGAATTCAAGCTAATTTATTGAAAGCAATAAATACAAAACTTCAGTGCCGGATAGATCAGAAGTTTATAAATTGACTTGTGGTTTTTGCCTAAAACTTCATATTGGACAAACGGAGGAAACCACATAAACCCAGGACAGACAATTCCGCTTTCTGTTTCAATAAGTTTGTTGAGGGTTTCAAAAGCTTGAAACACTGTTCCAAATCAGAAAACTGTACACACCTCAGCAACTTTTGATGATTTATAAAATTCAGATCAGACCTTCCTTGGAGTATTGTTCCTATATATGGAGCTTCGCCCTTAAGCTTACATGAAGCTGCTGGATTCCATCCAGAATAGAGTCATCCGCCTGATTGTAGACGCAAACAGTACTTACAACCAGAGTCGAAGAAAGGTTGGAAATTTTTCTCTCTTCTATAGATACTTCCACGAGAAGTGTTCAAGTGACTTGGCACATTTGGTTCCACCAAAAGCGGTACATATCAGAAATACGCGACGGACTGTGGCTGCTTACCGTTTTGAGATTCAATTCTGTACACCTCGAACTACACTATTTCATTTGGAGAACTACGTTTATATGGAATACAATTCCCGAGAACATTTCTCCAAATGGATTTAATCGCCAGCGATTAAAATCCAATGTAAATCGCTACTTTTCGTTCCGTACAGGCACCGCTCTCAGAGCGGATTAAGGATTTTCCCATAGTGCTTGTGTTTTCTCTTGAAAAAAGAACATATGCCCAAAGAGTAGTTTCTTGAATGTGAAGACCATTTTGACCTTTGCAAACAATCTTTTAAGAAAAGGTGTGAAACTCAATCTTTTGGAATGCTTGGAAATTATTAGAATTGAGAATTCTGAAAATTCATTGAATGACCAAATAGAGGTCCCCTCTATCGTTTTTTTTAAATGTGGAAATTGGTTAGTTGGTCACATGTCCATTCTACTTGAATATCAATTATATTTGTCGAGTACTGTACCTCTGGAAATGAGAAATAATATCATCCAGGAAGAGAAAGAACGGCAATCGTAATCGTGAAAACTAGAGAAAATAGTTAACCTACAAAAGAATATCAACTACTGAAAACGCAAATATATAAAAAGTGAGGTTTAAAAGGGCCATTATCAGGGCGCGATAAAAAACAGTGGAAAAGTATCGTCCGATGAAAAGTGATAACTTTGACGTTTGAGAATTTATTGATACTCCATCAAATAATGACATTGCTTGTTGTAAAAAGGTAAATTCGTCGAAATTCGCTGAACTTAGCTGAACAGTTGAATGAGTAGGTAGCTAGAACAAATATTTTCAAACCATAAGGTCAAAAATGAAATAATTCAGTTACGAGCATGAAAATGTTTGTCCCAGATACAAAATGGAAACAAAGTTCGAAAAAAATCGTTATACGGTCTATGATGGGGTTGAAAATGGTACAGGAAATTGGATCAAATTTTGGGAATACTGGGTATATGAATCCTAAAAAAACCGATTCTTTTATTTGTTTTCGTAAAGCATACAAAAAAGACATATTGATTGACGTCTCCTCAGATTATTCCATTTCGAAAAGTAATGACAGATTTTGTATGAAGGAAATCAAAGATTATCTCAAAATAGAAGTTCGGAATGAAGGGTTTTGGAAAAATCCACTATTGACATGGTATTGAATTGAAACAAGAATGTGTAATCATCACCATGTCAAAAAGCAAGTGTAACAGTTTGGCTGAAAAGTCTCAGTTTAGTAAATTTGACATATATATACCGACAGAAGATATGCCAGCCGATGGGTTGACAAAACGACCCGCTGGTCCTAAACATTTCAAGTTTATTCATATATTGGGAGTTCAAAATATTCTAAAGGTGTTATCGCTGAGTGAAGACACAGTTTGAGTGGAAATGTTGAAAAAAAATAATGAGTTATCCATGTCATGTTGTTATTTTTATTTTTATTTACTTTGATGCGATTTATGTTCTCTAACTGAGAATAGATAAATAGTTCAAAAAGGTGTCAGTATATCTTCTTTATGAATGAATCCACTGAAATCAATTGAAAGTACTTATATGAAATAACAAGTTCCCTTACGTGAATTGATTTTAACAGAAATATTTTTTTCCTAATCCATTTAAAAACAATAAGTTTCCAAAAGATTTACCTATGTATTCATATAACAGCTGAAAATTTACTCATCAAACATTATTACAATATTACACTCAATATTATTTTCTCCTTCAAACGCAAAAATGCCTTGAATAAAACCAATTTGTGTATGAAGTGAAATTTCTGTGAACGCAGGAGATAATTCTATCTATTCCGATGTAAAAATACCTACTGAATGTATCCATGCATATCTTAAATACGTACCTTTTAACCCCGCTTTCTATGCACAGTTTTGATATTTTAAGAACATTTAGTTCCTTAGCACAAGATATATCAATATATATTTAACTATACAAGCGCATCAGTATCTGCTGTTATTTCCGACATTGAAAGATATTCATTGTTTTGAATGGACATTAAAGAAGTTTTCCCCACCAACCACTTATTATTATGAAAATATGAGTCATTTGAAGAAATCTTGGTGTTTAACGTGATGAATTATTCAAGATTATATCAACTTACCATGACTGCAATGATGCTTATCGTCAGATGAAACAATCATCCAAATTTAAAACAAAGAATTCGTGCATGGCTCATGATTAGTTGTTCGTTTGTTGCATCGCTTTACATCAATCAAGGATTCTGAGATCATCTCGAAAAAATATAAAGGCCCTGTGAGGAAGCCTTCGATTATCAGGAATCACGGATGAAACTGGGAGAAATTGAATAAATTGGTAGCGATGGGTTATTGTAGAGTGTGAAGGGATGATACTCCAAAATATCAATTTTCTTGAGTCTGCGCGTAGATTACAATGCGATAAGGACATTAAATTGCATCCGCGTATTATGCAAACGTTAGGTATCTATTTATAAAAACTTTAAAAACAACTTGAAACGTCACAAGAGCTTTATAATTCATTACCGAAAGAATAATTCATATATTTAGATTTCATTAAGCTCACAATTCACACAGTTGCAAAGATTAGGTCACAAAATAATATAATTCAAGAACAAAACAAAAAATAGAATTTTAAAATGGGTATTATAATTTATTGATAATGCCATAATGATGTTTCAAGACACTGTGTTACGATATGTACAGCTGGTCATTTGCTACGCACATGTCCAATTTTCCCACATTTCCAGCATCTTATTTGTTTCCTCTCAGGCAGCACTTCTTTCATCACTTTTCTGATGGTAGCCTCAATATCAGCAGGCACTTGTCCATCTTCCTCGATAGCTCTGGCTCTGGCTCTTGCAGGACTGTTTTGCAGTTTCAGATTCCAGAGCGTTTGCCAGTTTATCTACGAGATGTTTGGGATGAGCTAGTGTCGAAGCCTGCCTCGTTTCTTGGTCGCGAAGTCCGTCCAAGAATGCCTGAACTGCTAACCGCTCCATTACATTTTCCGTTGTAGCAGGATATGCCAGACGGACCAATCGAGCTATGTCGGCTTCAAACTCCTGTAGGGATTCTCCTGATTTCTGGCAGCGGTTCTTCAGCTGTGAA
>WOGP01008307.1:0-11288 GCA_015342065.1 Leptinotarsa undecemlineata
TTTCATTCCTCTTCCGAAGTTGAAGCGAACACCACCAAGTGTCACTCCATCTAGTGCACGAGGTACCAACCAACTGCACATCCGTAATTTGCCCAATTCCTCTGAATAAGGAAGAAAAACTTTCTCATTAGTCAGTGGGCTATACTTGAAGACTGGCAGTAAACAAATCTGTCTGCCAGTCTTCAAGTATAGCCCACTGACTAATGAGAAAACCCCATATCTTTTTACACTTCTGAATTCAGCAGTTTATTTCACATACGAATGTTTTATTTTGGTGAAAATATACTTACTGTATGATACACTTCTGCTTTTTCAACTACAAAAGTTTCCTGAAATTTTATGAAGAAACATAGAAGAAAAAACAATTTTTATGGTATAAAACTATTAGCCTGGACAAAAATTCGTCCACACTATAATAAGCTGTATCAGAGTGTAGAACTTCGTCTGCTTTCCGGAATTCCGTGGAGCTTCTGTAGCCATTTTTGAGTCATTGCGAATTGCTGAATTTTCAGTTAGTGGTACTATCTAACAATGATAGCAACATAAAAGAGAAGCCTCGTAAAATAATGTACGAATAGGTTTTCTTCGAACTCTTGCAACCTATAGTTGTAATCCTCATTAGACACTTTGACCCCAATGTAATTGTTATCGTTATCAGAGGGTGGATATTTAATGACTCATTTTCTGATAGAGAAGTAAGAGTGTCACAATTTCTTTAGTCTCAGAACTTTTGTCAAAGTTGTTTTCAGTTATCGATAGTAAAAATACCTTTTAGCGAAATACCTAATATTGCTGGAGTAACAGCCAAACTCCAAGTCATATTCAGGTAATATTTTCAAACAAACTGTCATATAGATAGTGTGGGTTCAATTGTCTATCCACGATACTTGAGTATCACGTTTATATTCGTGACAAAGTTATATTGTTCCATTTTGGTCTGTGGGCGAAGACATCCCACACTTTGTCATCAGTTTTTTTTCTGAGATATTGCAGACTTCGAAGAGAGGAAACTTATATAATATATGGAAAAATTTTTTGGCTTTCTTCTCCATCTTTATACAATTTTTTGTATGATATTTGTTGTTCAATATCTTTTTTGCTACTGCATTCAGGTATACATTGTACCAAAATTATATCTATACACTATATCATATCCAAACAATTTTTTTTGGAATCAATATCAAAAACAAAGACAAATCTTATAGTACCAAAAATAATTAGCGCACAAAATGAACTCAAGGTGAATCGAGTTGGATCATGCTACGAGCTGATATTTGAAGTGAACTCCTGGATACTTATTTTGAACGTATGCAATAGCAATATTCGAATCTATTCTAGAGAGCTCTTCAATATAAGCTAACAAATGCTCTGTCTTTCAAAAGGACCGAACACAAGCACTACAGAAAAATCCTTAATGTGGTGCCTCTGCAACGATTTACGTTGGATTTGAATGGCTGGAGATTGAATTCATTTGGAAAAACGTTCTCAGGAAGTTGATACCATATAAACGCAGGGTGGAAGCGTTCTTATTCAGTGAAGTTCGAGGTGTACTGAAAACGCTGAGCAGCTACAGTTCGTCGGGTATTTCTAATATATACCGCTCTTAGTGGAACTAAGTCACTTGAACACCTCCCGTGAAAGTATCTTCAGAAGAGAGACAAACTCCAACCTTTCTTCAATGTTCCAGACTATCAAGGTTGGGAGTGATGTTCATGTCACCAATCAGGTGGATGGCTCTTTTCTGGATGGAATCCAGCAACTTCACGTTATGCTTAGGGGCGGAACTCCATATATGAGAACAATACTCCAAAGAAGGTCTGATCTAAGATTTATAAAGTATCAAAAGTTGCTGAGGTGTGTACAGTTTTCTGGTTCGTAACAGTGTTCCAAGGTTTTGAGAAGCAGCCTTTGCAATTCCAGCGACATGATTGTGCCAATACATATGGTGTCAATTTTAACCCCCCAACAAAGTTATCGAAGCAGAAAGTGTAATTGTCTATTTTGACATCATTATATCAGTTCAGAGACATTTATCTTTTTAAAGAAAATCGATGCATGGGTTTTCGTGGCATTAAATAAAACCTGGTTACTTTCACTCCAATTCGAAATGACCTCTAGATCCTCATCAAGATATGCAATCTCCTGCTGCCGGTGAAGATGTACATCTACAGCAGACGTCCTGGAATCCAAAAGGAATGACGATACAAGTGCGCTGTCATCAGCAAAGCAGTATGCAGTATGCAGTTTGGTTTTTTACAATGAGTCGTTGAAATACAATAAATAGAGACAATAAAATTATTCGACGGCCACTTGCAGTGAACGTTTCTTTCAGGACACTTGAGAGCCACAAAAATAGATCCAACAAGTCATAGCATCGAAGTTTGGTCATCAAACCCCCATGCCATACACGGTCAAAGGCTTTAGAAATATCAAGCGAAACAGCTCTTGACTCTCCATTTTTCTCAATTGAGTTATTCCAAATATAGGTGACATAAGATGGAAAGTCGCCTGTTGATCTTTGTTTCCGAAAGCCATATTGATGGTCGTTCAAGATGCTCAAGGAGCCTTCCAAATATTTAAGGATAACGTGGCTCAACTGGATAGATTGAGATTTTGAAATTCATCACTATTTGAAATTTGCCACTACCCCCAAGATCTCTTCGATGGTGCTACTCTGGCCTGTATGTTTAGGATTTGTTAGCAGTCCCAATTATTATTCATTATCTATATTATCATAAATAGAAAGTGTACATTTTCGAAAGACGTGATTGCTATAAGGGTTTTGAAGTATCATGACAAAGTGATGATGAACCAATCATTCTCTAAATTTCAAGAGTTTCCTTTGAATAGGATGAGGTGAACGATTTTTCATAGATATCAATAAAAAATTACAAAGTACATACGAAGGCAACAAACGTTCCAAAATTTCACTCTTAGTCTGTTGTTTATCTTTTATTTTTTACAGCTACTCATGGTGAACAACTTCCCCCCCCAAAACCGATTAAGAGAAGTTATGTTTGTCCGCCCAATTTCATTAGACAAGGACGCAGGTGCTACTTCTTCAGCAAAGACGCAACTACTTGGCAAGAGGCTCTTTATCACTGTCGAGAGTTACATAGCCATCTAACTGTCATAAGGAATCCAATTCAAGATAAACTCGTTAGGAGTTTCCTCAGCCAAAAATCTTTGGGTAGGTATTAACTACTGTTGTATTGTTGTATTCAATTGAAAGCCTGAAAAAAATACTCAAAAGGGTGAAGAATATTGAAATTAGACTTTTTTTAATCAATTTGTCAGGATATGTGAAAATCAGAATCATTTCCCCAACTGATATTTCAATATACTTTTCCCTCACAATTTTTTTCTTAGGTAGCCTTTGCTCAATTTATTTTAACAATGATTTTTAGTCTGTTTTGAACGAATTTCATAATGCGTCTAATATGTGACATATATATCTTGGTTTCTTACACAGGGAACACTGTGAACACAATTTTCTGAGATTTGGTCTTCATTTGCTGCTTTTAATTGAGTAAATGAAGACCTCAGGTGATTCTGAGTTTTGAAAATCATACAGATGTTGAAATTTGAACCAATCCATCTTATGACAGGAAAGTAAGGTATCACATGAAGAATTTGGCTGTTTAAAATTTTTAGATTTTTCTCATTCGAATTTGGAATTACGAAAAAAAAATTCTGGTTTGTATCCGAAGGAAATATATGTTTAAGATCGGGATACATTTCTTCACAGTTTTTTCGTGATATTTGCAGTTTTTTTGAGGAGTTTTACTGAGAGGTAGGAATGATGAGCATTTTCATCAAGAGGCAAGCCAGAGTAACTAAACCACAAAACTCTCACGAAAAATTTCAATTTCTAAAATAAAATTTTTCAAAAATCAAGGAAGATACCGTCGTCTCTCATACTCACCTGTAGCAGACTTTCAAAAGTCAAAGGAATAGAAAGAACTTGTTATGTTGAAAAAAAAAGTTTATTAAGAAACAGAAATATTAACGAAATAAAAAAAAATTCAAAACTGGCAATCAAAAAAGTATGAAGCTTTTACTCTGGCATAAATATGTATCACTTTAGAGATGTTACTATCTTCATTCGGGTTTGAAGGCCGTCGTTGTTTGGAACTGCATCCTAACGTTTGGCCAGCACGAATGGCTGGCTTCTTCAGAAGTTTATTCATCCTTATGATTCACCTATGACTGGTGATTTCTTGTTCGTAGGCTGCCTTAACCAATTTATCACGTTGAAGATGATTATCAGACAACGTCAAAACTTATGTTAAAAACAAAGCAAAAATTAAACAATCAGCTAATTTGCCATTACTCAATTAAAATCATTTCAATTATTTTTTATCGTTTCTGGAGAAACTGATCATATGATTTCATAGCAACTCAAAGTAGTAATGGGTCAATTGAGGCTGAGCCTATGGCGAGAAGCACTTACTGCGCAACCTCTGCTGAAGGCAACCAGGGATGCAATTGAACCCAGGTTTATGTTTAATAAACCCTATAAAATACAAATAAAACGGAACACAGAGTCAGATGCTACAACTGCAATACGCGTATATACAGACGGCCAAGAAACCAAAGAAGGCTCAGGATGTGGAGTGTACTTCAAATCACTAAGCCTTCGGGTTGAGTGAGGAATGGCAAAAAATACCAGAGTGGTTCAAACAGAACTGGCTGGTATCTCAATCGCCACAAAAGAAATAACCAGGAAAGGAATTTCTGTCAAAAACAGAACAATCTGCACTGATAGCAGACAAGCCCTATGCTAGAGTGCCACCAAGATTTTACCAAAGCCTCGTTAACCAATATCATTATCCTAAGGTGGGTTAAAGGGTACGACAGGAGTAAAGGTATTGCCGACTCTTTAGCCAAGGAAGAAGCTGGGCTAAAAATTTTAGGACCCAGTGGCACTTACGGCCTGATAACTTCGACAATTGCGGAACTAGCCAAACGTCACACCCATGCTCAATCCCTAAAGAGATGGGATGATATCAAAGGATGCAATCTTGCTAGGTTCACCCCAGGCGACCCTGGGAAGGTGGCGTCGAAGAAATATCTGGCGATGACCAGGAAAAATCTACGCTCAACAGTAGGATTGCTGGCTGACCACTGTCAACTGAGGAAACACCTCCACAATATGGGGCTAGTGGACACATTTCTATGCAGGATGTGTGGACAGCAAGATGAACCTGTCAGGCAGGAGTTATCGGCAATAAGAAAGTGTTCGGAGAGTCTTGGCCTACACCTACCGATATGAAGGAGTTGTCTCCCAGAGACCTGTCCACCTTCCTGGAAAGAACGGATGGACAATGACCTAGAAGGACAACTCCTCTGGAGGATATACAATGGGTCACATGTGGCCTAAGTGATGTGGGCCTACACTCACCCTCCCTACTCTACAGGTACAGATCATAACAACTATCATCAATATGACAGTTGGTTTGGGTTTTAAATTTTTTTGAGGTAAATGCTTAGACATTATTTTTTCAAGATAATCATGTAATGACAATAATATGAACTATTTTTATGTAGATCCGGTTGAGAGATGGTTAGGTGGCGTATACGATTGGGCAAATATGACGTGGAAATGGGCTGCCTCTGGGAAACCCTTGGGTTATAATGGTTTCGTTAAATCTTACAAGAAAGAGAATAAAGAAAAGCTGAGGTGGCACTGTCTCATCATGGATCCATCTCTAGATTTCAGGTAAAAATATTATCCTTATAATAATACTAATAGATAATTTACCACTGAATCACCCAAAGAAATATTTTATTGCATTTGTATTCACCATATTAACTATTAATTCATCAATTTATTCGTCCATACAAACCTAATGACCAATTTTCATGGTTCAATAATTACAAATATAAATTAAATAATGATTTTTCAATAACAGCGCTGTGATTTCTTATTATAAGTTATTATAACCAAAACTGTAGATGGTTATCAATTATATCAATGCATATTGTCAGTGAATTTTATTGGAGTTTTATTCCAACAACAAAGAATTATTTTGAATACCTCAACATGTGTTTCTATCACCAAAATGATCATCTTTCTCTTGAAGATGATCATCTTGAAGATGATCACTCGGTGATCGAAATTCGTATCGAAGTGTTGGAAATAATGGTTTGGTGTTGGGATAAAACTCAAATAATATTCATTACTACTCCAAAGGTTCCAAACAGTGAGTCACAAGTACATATTGTCAGTGAAAAGGAAAATAGAATGTGGCTGATATATTGCAAACTAGCTCCGTTCGAAAGCATCAAAACTTATGTTGAAAAGTAAATAAGTTGTTTGAATGTTAATCTGTAAGAAGTAGATTGAGTCATAGTCCAACCCAGATTCAACACTTGATCAAAATTGTGGGAAAGTTCCAAAATAGTGTGTAACGAGTCCGACGAGTTGGACAGACGTTGTTTAGATTGAGAGTACTCATCTAATTTCTCAGCCGCTTCTACAACATCGCCTTTTGTTACGTGATCCTTGATATGGTAGCCCGGAATGGTGTAGAATACTTCTTGCAGTGACAACTCTCCAGCATGCAGAGGTGGAGCTCGTTTTTCCTTGAGTCCACTTTATTGGTTACTCCCAAATAAGTGAACAATGTTTTCTTCTTTTCCATGGATTCCCGTTACAGTCGAGACAATATATTTGGAAAGCTACCATAACTAGCTATTTGAAAATGAGTATTTTTTAACCCTTCTCCAGGAGGAAATTGGGCTTATATTCCTCGTTCGAAAACATGGGTTCGTAACTTTATTTAAGGTACTTGGACTTCTAACCATTCTTTGTAATTCTGGGCTACATAACCCATTTAAAGAAACCTGGACTTTCAACCTTCCTTAACAATCTTGGCTTCTTATACCCATTTTCTCACACCTGGACTCTCACCCCATTTATGAATTTCAGCAAATTGACATTTTTGCCGTAATACATTTTTTTGTTTACGTAAATATATATCCACACTTTCTCTCTACACAAACACTTTTACTTATCCTCGTCTCTAGAAATATAATCCTGATTCAATAAAACATTCTCGTCTAAGTAACCAAACTTTCCTTACCCCTAATACGACGAAAGTTCTCTCTCGTCTATCAAATGCTAAGTAAGATACCTTCGACGTGATAACTCGGGTAGTTTTCAAATCATTCAAGGGAACAATTTGTTCAGGCCTGTCTTCACTTACTTAGCACAGTAGGTTCCTGAACTGACACATATCAAAAGACAACTACTCCCCTGGCTAATACCACAAAGGGCGTTGGATTATATCCGACAGGTGTCACTACAGGATTCTTCAGAGAAAAAATTTCTGCATATGCTTTTGGCAATACAATTTTGGAGATTTTCAATTATTGGCACGGACATACTTGCAGATCGGTTTCGGGCTATTTGGCATCTCGTCAGTGCAAGGTTCATCATCAACACGAAGTCGATTATTTACCATAATTAAAAAACTAATTCATTTAGAGTATTATACTTCGAAGAGCCGAGGCGAATGACAGCAAAATATCTGTCATCGCTCCTTCTGCCTGTAGACGAGGCACTAACCAACCGCATATCCGAATCGCACAAATCCTTGTCCATTGTATTGTTCCTTGAAATGATTTGATTTATAGAGAGTCTTCAAGTATGTCATTAGTAGTTTTACTTTAATTATATTTGTCATCGCATAAAATGATATCATCCTTCATTTTCAATCTGATGAAACAGATTGAAAGTAAATGTTTTGGTTGGTTTTCGAGTATTGTCGTGGTCTTCTTTGGTTATAATCTCCAAACGTTTCAACTGCAACTGCGGCAGTTATCTTCAGTGGCGTCGTTGAAGTAATCTTCTTGACGTATCAACTGAAACCAACCAAAACATTGACGTCAGCCGTGAAAGCGTACATTACATTACTAAATGCCTAGATTGAAAGTCAGTATCACTAATCGCTTGATTATTTTTCTAGGTGGAACTCTCGAAGCTGCTTCGAGAAAAAACACTACATGTGCCATACCAAGCTGAAAATAGTCACTAACAAAGACAAAAGGAAACTTAAACATCGGTATCGTGCAGATGAGTCCAATAAATTGAATGAAATACCCGTACCTTCAGTTGCAGAATTCACAAACAGCAGCGATCCTTTGAAGCCCCCCTTTCCGATAACGTATAAATTCGAAATAAACAGAAGTTTAAACGATCAGGCAATGTTCGCGTATACTCCCAAAGCTTTGAGGAGAGTGAAAAAGAATAAAAAACGAAAGGCTGGAAAGATACTTGCTGAAGGCCTGGTTGTGAAAACGCCAAAGGGAAGAAAGAAGTCTAGAAGGAAAAAGGCCAAGCCTGAAGATTTGGGGGAGCCTACTCTAATACGAAACATCAGATGGAGGACTTACAAGAAGAAAAACAAGCATTTGAATTCTTTGTATCCACCCCAAATAGTCGAGGAGTATAATTATGTCAAAGGGTGAAATATCCGTATATTCTGCTAACAGGGATATTTGTACATAATTCAGTCATTTTTAATGTCGATTTTGGTCTTGTTTTCAATCAGTGCTCTCATATGTTTGATGACCACTTTCGAAAAAATTTAAAGATGGACTGTAACCAAAAATTAGGATGCTGCAATGTATCTAATTTCAAATTATGCATCAAATCCTTCAATTTAATTTCAACTTCCAGTTATGTCTTTATCGTTTTCAGTATTTCTACCCTGTCACTGGAAACTAGCCGATGACTGAAGTGATTTTCATGTTTATTATCATCGTTTTATTTTGCATTGTGTTCGTTCATTGTGTGTGGTCTGCTTTCTTACCCGGAAAACATAACAAGCTTCTTAGATATGATTTTAATGATTCAGTCGTGCTCACATTATAAACGAAGTCGATATTAATTTGTTTACCAAACCAAATACACACCAACCTACATGAAATTATATTTCTAATTTATTTCATTAATAATTTCTTCCCATTCACAGAAATCGTAATTCTAAGTGGAGTTTGAGTGTGTACGTAAATATCATTACTTTATATGTTGACAAATTATTATGGATAATATTTGTGATGAACGTACTTTAACTATCAACAATGTTATACACATATAAAATTATCCTTTTCTATCAAGTGGCATCGTTAAATTCTTTGCCACAATTTGATTTCATATTCACGATAAAGTTGAATAACTTCATAGTAATAATAATAATTTTTCCACCACATGTTTCATATACGTAACAACGGTTGTGTTCACAATGAATTGTCACAACCACTAAAGGGTAATCCTTGAGAGAGAAATAAAAAGTTTACAACCACGTAAACCAGGCAAACTTCGTCCTAAGAAATTATTTTTGCTTGAAATCTACGTTTTTTATATTATTTGAAATCAAATACCTTCTGAAGCGGAGCATAACTACTTTTTATAACTGTATTATTCATTAGAGTATAACATTACTGATTTACTCATTAAGTTTTTCTATATTTCTATTGTTGAACTTTCAAAAACCCTTTTAATCAATGTGTTATTTTGCTACATCCTCTGTCGAAGTTAACGAATTGAGTTGTATAGTGTTTTCAGAGCCTATTCGACAATTATTCCTAAGTGATTCAATCAGCAGATGGCACTCTACAGGAATTAAAGTTAATTCTTTTAGAGTTTTTTCAGGTAAATATGACTGTACTTGTTGGGAAATGGTTTGATATGAATCACTTCAATTATTTAATCACCTGCTGATAAATTGTTAATTCTGTAAAGTTATGAAGAAACTTTATTCTTTGAACCTGAGAATATGAAATGTGTTTATCGCAGTTTACTTTAGTTTCAGGTAGTTTGAGCACCATACGTAGTGCTTACGTCGATAGCCAGGCGGATCGATGTGGGTGCTTTGTTCACTCACTCAAATTGACTGCCGTGTTGGTCGATGGTTGAAGCCCCAGTCTGAACGATCGATTTTCACTTGCTATCGTCCAAACTGTGTTAGGAATCACATGTTATATGCTAAGACCTCGTTAATCCTTAGCACGCACAAGTTTCGACTTCTGAGGGTTGTCATTCGTAAGAGTGCACAGCTAGTTAACGGAAAAATAGATTTGAAACAGATTTGAATACAAATAATATCTTTATCAAAAAGTATTTATTCACTTAGTTCTTCAAACATGAAATCGGAGCTGTTCCCTCCTCCAAGGAAAACATTTTGTTGATTCAATTGAGAATCATACCTTCAAAATATTGCAATTTCTTTATGATTGCTTCTGAATTGCAACAAAATATATTTCATTATAAGTTCATTTATGACATGTCCAGGTACCTTTTCATCAATAATTTTGAATGGGAAACCCACAAACAAGTTTTGATTTTCATTCATCCAATATTTACAATAGTCGTTTTATCGACTACTTTTGGTAATATTTTTTTTTTGTTTTAAGCAACCCATACCTTTTTGTAACCATTTTTGTTACAAAGGCTAAAAGCCATAAAAGTTAATTATTCACTACTCGAAAATAACTTAATAAAATAAAAAGGAACTTCAGAAACGATATCGAAATGATAAAAATAATAATCACAACTTTTATCCACAATAATTTGAAATTGGCTTAAACAGAAATCTAAATAGGATTGAATGTCGTTTCTGGTAATGTGTAAAAACTTCATAGTTTTGCGAGTTTCTTACTGATACTCATGTTTTTCAATCAAAGCGTATTATGAATCGCACGTTGAAAGGCCTCGATAAGTTTTGACTTTTGAGGGTTGTCGTTTGTAGGAGGGCGACAGCTGGTTAACGGAAAAATAGATTTCAACAGATTTTCAATCAGGATATTTGGGTATAACTGTTCCTTACTACTATTCTACTAAATTTTAATTCCACCGATACACATTTTTTCAGAACTCTGTGATGATATTGTAACGAATTAAAGAAATAACTGTCTTAAACTAATCTATTTTTAACAATACTTCACTAATACAAATAATTTATATACACCACTTAGCAACAAGTAATTTATCTTCACTGTTTGTTAATCCGCACAATTCACTTTATAGCTATAGACTCCCCCTATGGACGGATATCAGGGTTTATATACCGCTAACGGTCTTTCTAGATGTATCTAGAGAGGTCTCTGTACCCGCCTAGTATTTTTACGGCGTGTCAGATTGCACAGGTATCGATCAGGGCCGGCTTCAGATTCATTACATTGTCCCCTTCTTAAAGACGTTTCGCCCCGAAATGTCATCCTTGGCGTGTGTCGATACCTGCAGGACTCCCCATATCTGCACTGTGAAGTTCGATGGAAGT
>WOGP01008308.1:0-11288 GCA_015342065.1 Leptinotarsa undecemlineata
GTATAGGGAAATATCAAGAAAAGTTGTCGGGCAATTGTTGGAGATTCCAAAAATAATATTATATACAGAGTGTTCTATTTGAAAAATCAAAGTTGCTTCTGCTTTCTAATAGAAGCGGCAACACCGCATTGTCGAAAATATTTCAGTTGGCTAGAGAATGTCCGAATATGCCCTCCATTAAATTTTTAAAGTGATCCGTTGTCTGGTTCACCAGAAACGTCTAATGTACCATCCACCGTGAATCAGCCTGTATAATTGGTGTCTGTGGCTTTCCTGCCCAACCGTTTTTATCAATGATCACTGGTTATCTAAAAGTATTGCCTCCTGATTTAGTAGACTCTTTTCGGGAAACTTTGTGTTTGGTTTGTGGTACTAGTTGAAACATCAAATAGTAGATCTAACCGTTCTCTATGTCGGAATGGTAGCAGCTTTTCAAAGTATTTTCGGTACTTTTGTAACTGGTTGATAATTTCATTTTCACGTTCTACCAATCCATCAAATCGTTGGTGAAATGGTGTTATACTCCATTTGACGATTGCATCAATGATTGAAAGTCAATTTTTGATCATAAAACAGTTCTGAGGAACTATATATCTGGCAACCTAGTTGCAATATTTTTCGACGTCATTACAACAGTATCCCAGTAGTATCTCTAGCAAACTTTCATATTACTGACGCAAAATTGGCTTCTCGACAACTGAACCTGTAAATAGTAACGAAGCCGCGATAATAACGTAAAATATTATTTTATTCATAGAGATCGAGGTCGATCATCCGGTTCTTCGGTGACGATTTTTTTCCAGATGAAAAAGAGTTTGAACTACTTTATGACTGTCGGACCTTCGAGCGTCGTTGTGGCATGTACAATTTGGGCTAGACTAAACAAATGTGTATTATACATCCTGCCGATGGTCATACGTTTGGGACAGTTAAAAACGCTGAGTGAGGTTTTTGTGGCTAGCGTTGCTAACACGAGGGCTTGGGAGTTTTTTGCGAGACACAAAGAAGTAGGTCATCAGAGCCCGTCGAGACGACATCGGGGGTCTCATTCCTCAGTCTTCGAGAAAAGGGTACAGGAAAGTTGAAAGTGAAAGTGTTGGTGTTGAAGACACACCGGGTCAACGGAACCTATGGTTGACCATGAATCACCAAAGAGGCGTTATGTGAGTATTTGTTTTTTTTTACTAACCAGTTATTATTGAAAGAGTTGATATATTATTTTGTCTGAGTTCACTTCCTATTTGCAAAGAGGTTATATTTTATTGGGTTGTTTAGCTGGAGTTCATATTACAATTACAAATAGAACGCAAATTTAAGGGTATACACCACTCTCCTTGAAGTATAAGTAAAACTGAAAGTATGTTGTACGGAGTTGGTACGTTTGTAGTTATTTAACAGGTTGAATTAATAGTAAATAGCGCAGTCAAATTGGCAGCGAATTATTTGTTTTATTTTGTTTTATTTTATGGAATTCAACATTTTCTTGATATATGATTTTACACGTTGTAATTTATTATTTTGTCCATGGAGTCGTTGTTTTACTCATTATACTTTATTTTTGAAACCTTGGACTTTCTTTTTCTCTTGGACTGAGAAAAATATCATTCTCCTAGAGTGACATGAAATTAAGGAAACAAAAACAAATTAGAGACTTCTTTGTCAATCTATCAAGAAGGGAATAGTAAGTGAAAAGCATTTTAACTAAAATTCATTTAGACCAGAATGCAATTGCATTACAAATGATACCACAAAGTAGTACTGCTTTTATACTAAGATCATTTCTAATCTCACCGTCTGCACCTTCAATATCAACAGAAACAAAAACATCCCTATCAAAGGGATCTTCACAACCCTCATCCAACTTCTTACATGGTCCTTTTCCCGGTCCGTACGTTGAGTAGAGGCCATAGTTGTAATTGCTCGTTGCTATTTTCTTCAATCCTTGAATGGAAGTCAGCAATAAAGCCATTTTTGCTAGGAGTAGAGCTTTGCCTCCAAGTATTGCAAGGAACTGAAATCCCATCGGTATGACAATTATGGCTGCAGTCACTAATCCAAACATGAGCATTTGGGTAAACATGTTGTTTTTACGGCGGCCTCTTGCTAAAAAGTATAAAACAATGAAATCCTTATATCTGCTGTGTTTCATAATAATTTATAGATGACCAAATAATGGATATGAAAATGAAGCAGGTTTTTTAATTACAATTTCAGTGAATCTATTGAAAACTCTTTCCCAACACTAGGACGCTAACTTGGTTAGCGAAACACGCGTCGAGAGATCGTAGTTTTTGTTCTAGTGTTGGGAAAGTGTTTGCGATAGATTCATTTTACGCCAGAGGTTCCAGTACGAACTATCGAGGACAATTTCAGTGTTTATTATCCTGCCTAGGGCCGAACAATTGGGAATATAAGAAAAGAAGGACTTTAGAAAAAGTCGAAAAATCATGTCAACACTGACGATCATTATATAATGGCAAGAAATAGGCATAAAAGAATGATAGGGCATGCTGGTTAAAAGAGTGGGTAAAGCGGATCCAGAATGGAAATCCATGAGATCGCATCTACCGGCCTCAGCGATGAGAAGTGCCTTCTAACGTTGCGAAAGGGGACGAAAAGTACACCGGAAGGAATAAGAAGGAAGAAACCTGTAGGTATCTGCTGAATAGGTACTTCCCCAAGGACGACCCCTCAAACGAAACGCCGGCCAAGCGTTGGATTAGAGAAGAAGTGATAGGTGAATGGGGAAAGAATCAGCCGGCCTTTTCGGTTTCACAGCTGCCTAATGGGAAAGCGACTGGTATAGATGGGGTGCCTAACGAAGTCATTCATAAGGTGACCGACTGGAAGGGAGATTACTTGTTGGAAATATTTGACACCTGTACGGATAAAAGGTACTATCCGGAAGTATGAAAGAGAACAAAGGTTTTATGGATACCTAAGAAGGGCGGAAATCCCAGGCCTATCAGCTTACTGACTGAAATGGGACGGACGTTAGACATGCTTCTAAACGGTTGAGTGCAAATCTGGTGCGAAAGAGAGTTGAAATTTTTCCCGGATCAGTATGGATTTAGGGCTAGACTATGACCGTAGAAGAAATTGTGAATAAAGTGAAAGATAAGAAAGTAGTGAGTCATAGTTTGATTACGGCGTTGGACCTGTCCAACGTCCTCAATACCACGTGACTACCAGCGATCGAATGATGTAGGAGGCGTATAGGGATGCCGGGAAATGTAGGGATGAAGTGCAATTTCATAGGTAGGAGAACAGCTACCTACGGAGTGGTCTCTGGGAGCAGATACTGATCAATGGTTCTCTTTCTCATTTTCAAAAGAAGCCGTAGTGAGAAGTACAGTACAGGACAGAACAAAAGTAATGATAACTTTTCTTTCTTTCACCTGCTCCATGCTTAATGTCCGGACCCGCCAGAACCCCCCCCTTCGCTACGCGACTGATGAGAGGACTAAATATATCTAGGAAGTACTCAAAGTATCCTTCTGGAAATGGATTGAAAAACTGAAGAGTTCTGAAAAACTTTAGTCCTGTTGTTTTTTTTTTCTTTTGAACGATTCATATATTATCTTTGATAAACCAAAATTTCAACTGAATAATGAAATATTTTATTCCGTATCGGTACTACGAGTTCGCGGTCAAATCTTCATGGAGGGTGGGAGGGAGTGGAAAAAGAAAGTTTTCATTATTCCAAATTTGACATACATTATCCAGGCTGTTATTAAATAAATCTCTGAATTCTATTAACAGTTTTTCAAAGTATTACTGGAGTTTTTTTTCAACACAAAACTATTATTTTAACACCTCGACACGCATTTTGATCACCAAGTGATCATCTTCAAGAGGAAAGTTTGATCTTCACTTGAAGATGATCACTTGGTGATTGAAACACGTGTCGAAGTGTTACAATAACGGTAGGATGTTGGGATAAAACTCCAGTATTATTCATTGCTTCAAAAAGGCTCAAAACAATGTATTATAAGTTTTTCAATGTAATAATTGAATAGGTGAGTGAAAATCGGACAAACAAAAGAATTTCCGTTTGAGTTTTCTCCCATTAATATTTAATGAAATCTCTTCCACTAAGTTTTCATTTTGGTTTCATTCATATAATTCAATTTCATCACCTTGATCGTTATTTCAATCATGGAACACGTTTAAGTCCCTTTTCAACCTTCCATATAAATTTTGTTTCTAGCAAGACCTGAGCTCGCATTCATTTATTATACAATTTCAGAAACTGTATTCGTGTTTCAGGTGCTCCAAGCAATTATGGTTTATAATGAGATTAAGGGATTTCACATGAGCAATCTTAGAGTTGCGGTTTGAGTGTTTGGAAATGATAATGATTATTTAGCTCTTTCGTCATGTTTCAAGAAAGTAATGTGATTTTCTAAATAGAACTGTGAAATTACTAGGATATACTAATTCACAAGATAATATTTGTTACTGCGAATTGAAGTGCAAGAACATCTGTTCTCAAGATTCATGAATCTATCTTACCGTATTCTGTGTATAGGTAAAAATAAACTCTGCTTCAGACTCAAGATGATGGAAGAAATAACACGAAGTGCATGTAGGGAGAGTATTGAAAATTATACCTATCACAAAAAAAATATTTTGTAGGTTTGAAACGCTATTTTTAGGAAAATGTTCATAAAACAAATAAGGTAGTATACCATTGGAAGAATGGCCTTGTTTCATGATTTTTGGTTCAAAGTTCACTTGATAGAAATTTTAAATTGAAAAACAATGCACTTTGTTTCATCTCTGTAAGTACCGCAGTTTTCCCGTAATTAATTATTAAAAATCGAATGTGGTAAAGTGGTGATGTCACGCCCCTATTCCCGCTTGTTGTTCAATTGACAAATAGGAACAATAGAAATACTCAATATTGCCAAATCATGAAATTTATAAAGCCTATAATTATCAATTTAATTGTGGAAGTGTATATGAACCCGATAACGTTTCAATTAATGGAATATTCTACACATGGAATAAAATGTACACAAAAAATCATGTTTGCAAATAAGTTCTATATCAAAAATCAATACACAAAGTCGATAGATCACAAAATATTTACCTTAACTATGATTTTATGCATTATTTAATAATATACAGTTATGAAAATAAAAACATTTAGCAAACTAGATCAAAGAGTAATTTCAAATATTCAATTTATTCTACAATTCTCAATCTGTACAACTGCAATGTATTATGAAAAAAAGATTCCTACATACATACCTTTTTCTAATATAGCTAGTAAACTCAAGCGTTATATGCTCGCTTGGGAAATCTGTTGAATCTTCCAAAACTTGAGAGGAAGGTTGAATGAGGTCAAGTATAGACAAAATTGATTGTACTCGAACTGATCCAACAAAAGCTGAGATAATACCATTAATCATATGATGAAATTTAATGAAGTAAAATGTATCATACTTTCAGCGACAGTATTAACTCCAGATAATATTTTCTGTGGAGAATACTTGAAGTTGAAATAATAAAATGTGTCATTAAATTCAATATTTTCATCTCCCTTTCATTTATAGTCACTTTTTAAATGATTTCTATGAAGTCTTGGGAGAGTAGAAGGATTGTAGTTCTTTCTTTTCAATACTTTCACCCATTTTTTTCTAATCATTGTATTCTTTGGGAACCTAAACTCATTATATGAAATAACTCGTCTATAAACCAATGCACTTTCTGTTTTCTTGTGCCTTTCCACACAATTAAAATCAGCACAAGAATACACCATATTAATATTCAAATATGTCTCTAAAACACTTTTAAAACACACACAAACTAAACTCGATGAAAAAACGAATTGTTCCTACGCGAGCTGTCAGCTAAGAAAAAGTTGAAACGAATGTTGCAAAAACAAGCAGAATGGATCCGATATGACATTTATTTTCAATGCCGAATAAACGATCAAATAAAATTTTCTGTAATTATTCATTAATTTTTTTAAAGAATGAAGCCAGCAAACAAATAAATATATAAGATCGCTCGAATTCCACGACTCAAGCATAAAAATGGACAATAATATTTGCCTTGATTAATGATATAGTACAAGTTATATATAAATATGATTCTAAACAGAATTAAAAGAGCTGTATTTTCAAATGGTTTTTGAATGCTCGTGAACCATAATAAAATAAATCAATTATGCATTCATGTCAACCAGCGCCTTCTGTAGTGAATGCGACAATGTGTTCTTTCTAATGTCAACAGTTTCCACAAACTTCCTATTTTTGTTAAAATAATTTCAAAATGAATGTTGAGCCTAGTTTTGTTAAAGCTGACTTCCGACAACTTACCAAGAGTCGATTTTGAAATAATCCATGAATTTTACTCGAAAAATTGAAACGGTAGGTATATTTAGTAGGTCACTTTATTTTATGTGACATTCGTTTCAGACTTTGTCTTTTATCGAAGCATGAAAAGTTTTGTTCAATTTTTATTTTACCTCGGTCAAGGAGCAGCATGGTGACTGAAAAGAAAAGCAAAAATAAGTACAGTGAAATGTAGAATTGCTCCAGAATCCAAAAATAACCTGTAAAAGTATTGTTCGGAATGCAAACTAATGATACGGAATATGCAGCAAACTAGGTACTCGCCGAGACCTACCTTTTACAAAAAAACTTTTTGTAATTATATAATTGTAACCGTCGTATTTACTCTGAGTTGACAACAATAACAACAAAAATGGCGTCTGTGAAATTGGATCATCAAATCTGTGATTGGATATTGAAACAGTACACTTGGCAACTTCGCTCTAGACACGATCAATTTTATTAGTCGACAGACACGCGGCCAATTTAAATTCTTGATTTTCGAATTTTTTTTCTGCAAACATAAAGAGATTTTGGGACCGATTAGACTTGATGAGTATAATATACCCCTAACTCTGGTAGTCTATAAGCAAACCACTATCATTTTCCATAGCATGAAACAAGCCCATTAGTTTAATGAAACTTGTTACTTTGCCGTTTATAAAATCTCTCTTGAGTCCTTGTTTTTCGTGTCAGTTCAATCTGATTAATAAAATAGTTTTTTCTGGTTTAAAAAAATGTGAAGTGCTTGAAGAATACATAGTGTGTCGAAAAAATGCCGGCAGTGCTCTTGAGCAATATAATGTTATGTTTTCAGAAAAAAAGATTCCTGATCGAAGAACACAGTGGGCAGAACAGAAAAAATGAGGATTAAAAATATTACCTACCTATCTGCCGAGTCTGTGAAAATGTATTTTTCTGTTAAGCAGCCGTCGTCGCCCTATGAACGACAACCATCAAAAGACGAAACTTCTGAGGGTTGCGATTCATAGCACTTGTCATCAAATTTCAGTTCACGAAATTCATTTATATGTGAGGCAACCGTCAGTTAAATTTTCCTATTTTCCTCTTTTCTGAAATTTAGTAAATACGTACTGAACGGAAAACATTTTTACCAAGATTATTCCTGCCCAAATTACTTCACCATTATCAGGATCATGTTTTGAAAGTTTTTGTCAACAAATTGGCATGGTTTTTCAATGTAATATTGAAAAATCCTCAAAATGTTACAAAATGAATAAAAACGTAACTTCAAACACGTCAAAAAGTAACAATTTGTTAGTGAAGTAAAGCCAGGAATAACACTGACAGAACACTGAAATTTGTCTGTTATCTGTGAATAAAACCGCTATAAAATTGTTCTGGGCTGCCGTGTCTAAAATGCCTATTGAATGAACTTTACTGAACTGAATATAATTGTACTAAATTCTTCTTATCGGTTCATCATTGTTATCAGAAACAGTGAGTGTCAATCAGTAGAACCAATAGAACTCGTTTCACCTATAGAACATGAAATATGCAATGTTCTGGCACTGGCTTCACGCTATAAGGCATAAAGGATGTGCCTCTTGCCACTGTTCCACCCTCAAAAAATATTACCGCCTTATTTCTTCGAGTACACACTGGGTGTACACCCAGTTGAGATGGGTGAGATTTCAATCAAAGAGTGCATTCGGAGGATTTCTTGGGCATCATATTCTAACGTTACCGAGATTCTTTTTGGTCCTGAATTACCTTAGATTAGGTAAAAGAGACTTGTCTAAGTGAATTACCAACGGATAAGAAAAATTTAGTACAACTTTATTCAGTTTAGTACAGTTTTATACATTTTAGTACAGTTCATTTTCTTTGAATTGAAGGGGCTATATTTTTAGGAGTGATTAATTTTTGGGAAAGTTCATTTCCAAATCGATAGAAATGGGCATTTCAGAAATGGCCCCACTTCAGAGGAATGTCAAAGCTACTTTCGCACAGGCACCGCTCTGAGAGCGCCTTGAGATTTTCCTTTAGTGCTTGTGTTTTGCCGTCGAAAAAAATTGAGATTTTATTCACAGATTACAAAAATTTCATTGGACTTCCTCTCCAACTGCGACAGAGGACGGTTGTGCCGATAACGACCGCCCTCAAAGATGACACGTGGATGTTGTTGGTCGGAGTGAAGTCCAAAAGAGAGGTGTAGTTGAAATTAATAATGTCACTTATGAATATCGAAATAAAAGACAAATTGAGAGAACTGACGGCCTCCTAGGCCAGTAACCTGCCTGGATGTCTACAGATTCGACGAAGTCGTCAGTTCTATAATAATTTTAACAAATGTGAAGTGAGGGGTATGTGAAAGAACCAAGAGGTCTTTCGCAGACGAGGCGAACTTTATATAATTTTTTATTTATTTCTAACCAAAAAGTTTCAAAAAGTAAATAGGGTGGCAGCATTGCGTAGAGCAAGACCGTTGCGCCCCCCAACGAAGCTCCTGTTAATTATTAACAGGAGAGCCTGGTCAAATGCGCCCGAATGGGAAGCAACGGCCATTAAGAGAGAGAGAGTGAAAATTTTGAGTTTTCTATGATTTTATTGTTCTCGCTCTCAATCACAGACCATCTCTCAATGCTCGCGACACTTCGGTAGTATGATTGTGGTATGGTAACTGAAGAATCTTAACCTTAAAAAAGTCTGAATTTTAACCACAAACCACCTACTAAAATTTTAACTATTCAGTGGTTTCAATGAAATTGAGTCACCTCTCTTATTCCAGATTAAATGAGACATTAAAGTTTGAAAAACATGGAAGAAACATTCACGGAAGAAGAACTCGCGTTACCGACGTGTAAATATGAATGTAAGAGAATAATTTATCAATTCCAGTACCAAAATGATGTTTCTTTGTTTCAGACTTGGACCACACTGCTGATGTACAGTAAGTTGAATCTCATGAAATTAATTATATTTCTAAGAATATAGTTTTTCAGACTACACGCCTGGGGAGACAGTTTGAAAGAAGCCTTCGAACAATGCGGAATTGCAATGTTTGGCTATATGACAGAATTACCCTCAGTAGAGATTAAACAGTCAGCCGAAATAGAAGCTACTGGTCATGATATAGAGAGTTTGCTGTTTCACTTCCTTGACGAATTATTATTCTTATTTAGCTGTGAACCTTTTCTGATATGTAGCAAGGTGTCTATTACAGAGTTCACTACAGAGGGTGAGGAATTAAGGATTAAATGTAAATGTTATGGGGAAGAATTCACAATAGGGAAACATCCTCAAGGAACTGAAGTTAAAGCAATAACATATTCAGCTATGCAAATAGTAAACGAACCTGAGAAAAATAGATATGAAGTATTTGTCATTATTGATATATGAAATATTTTAAATTGAAACTGGAAGTAATTTTCAGCTAACATGTTATTCCGGCACGATGTAAACAAGATTCATTTTTGATAGTGACTTTTATTTAATATTTATTATTAAACATTTTTAGTAGCAGTTTTTAATGGTTTTAATTAGGAAAAATATTCCAGATTTTTTACGGAATGGGTCTATCCTTTAATTATTACAATAAAGGATTTTAAAGATTCAAGTGATTGTGATGAAAGTAATTAGGGTTCTGGTATCTGAGCACAAATATACAAAAACAATACAGTAGCTCAGGCTTTATTTAGTGAAAATGTATTGTTGGCCCTCATAAGTCCCAAAAGTTAGTTTTAATCCTTCCGTTGATCCGAAAAAACTAAGGCATTGATTAATTGACAAACTAAACTAGGTGAGTACATAAATCAAGGATTTAAGTGAAGTGTTAACATGAAATGCTTATATTTCATCAAGATTAACCGAAAATAATAGTTTTATTAAACAAAAAACTTAAATTACAAAGAAATAACATACAACAACCAAACAAATAAAAATTGAAATAATAATAAAAGTTGAAAAAATTTTAAGTATTATTAACAAAAAATTATCACCCGAAGACGATTGCGGATACTAACATTCGAAACGTTGTGACACAAGTTAGTTTGAAAATCTTTTATTTTTTCGTTTTTGTAATACTTTTAATTTTTTCGACTTTTTCAGCTTTTATCATTATTTCAATTTTTATTTGTTTGGTTGTTATTTGTTTGTAATTTCAGTTTTTGTTCAATAAAACTGTTATTTTCGGTTAATCTTTTTGGTTTTTTTCAGGGTTATCAAATCAATTTATGTTATATTAGAAAATGGAAGTTCGAACTGATGAAACACACCACGAAACATTGTCAACCACCTTCAAACTAAAGTAAATGCTTATGGACCACACTTGACTCAAAACATATAAGCATAGTAACCACACGTAACATAACCTACCTGTTGGTATGAAATATCATCAGACACCATGGGTAATTTATACATATTACTTTGGAAAAACGAATTAGTAATTTCTTCATCAATACTGGAGTTGTAAAAATACATAACTACACATTAAAGTCACTCTACAAAAGAAATTACTTGTAACAAAATAACACTTTTCAAATTAAACTTTCAAACAAACATTTATATAAATAAAATGGAATCAATAGTAATGACTAAACCAAATGTTCACATGTAAATCAAAAACATGTTTTATGTACATCCAACTTGATTTGTTCAACTGAAAATGATTTGATATCAACTGATTTACTGTTTTTAATTCAATTAGAAAATGATTATAATCTAAGAGCCCTTCATGGAATGAATAGGTAAATCATATTTCTTGCACAAAACGTTTGACTTGAGTTTAAATTTTCACATAAGGAATATTTACATTTCAACATCTATCAAAATGTTAAAGTAGGGGCCTAATTCTAGAAAAAAAAAATCGTAATTCATGAAAGGATTGTGTGTATTTTCTATAATGTTATCCAATTTGGTACTGACGACTCTTGGGACAAGTGTCTTAAAATGAAACATATATGTATACCAGTAAGGATGGCA
>WOGP01008309.1:0-11288 GCA_015342065.1 Leptinotarsa undecemlineata
GTACTCAATATGCATCTTCACAGAATTTGGAGGACTCAGATCGGGTGACCAAGGAGGCCACTCAATAATATCCCTTCGTAATTCATATTGAAAAAATGGTTATTTATTCTCCATCTTGCAACTTTTATAATCTACTAACTATAGTGGATGTGATATTTCCATTAGTTTCCTTGACTATAACAAAATATTTTGTTCTTTCCATTGTTTTGAAAGTTGACATGAGAATCATGAAAATGTGTGGCATTTCCGAAATAATCTCGAACACATAACAATTTTCAATGGGTACAATGGGAATCTCAAGCGTGAAATGAATCTGTCTGGAAGAGATTCGTCACACATGAACTATAGCACTTTTGTGCTATCGATCATACAATTTTTTCAGCAAAATATATGGAAAAGTGATGATGATATCATCTTAATTATCACCAACATACAGAAGAGCAGTTTTATGCGCAAATTTGACAATTTTATTTGTGATGCTATATGTACTCAGAGAAAAATTATTACATACTAAGGATACGAGTGACCAAAATATTGTTCATTGGATAAATTATTTCATATTTGTACGTTCACTTTTTTTAGAGAATATTTCATTTTCATAGAGTGTCGATAACATTTTATATGGCTTTATATAACCACACAGGATCAGTACCTAGTGATCCAATCGCAAAAATACTCGATTTTCGGTATACTGTAAAGATGAGACTTTCATCTTAACTAGTCCATTCCAGAAAAGCTCAGTTTCTTGTTCACCACCTCCTTATTAAACTGTATATTCTCTTTACCATTCATATGCAAAGAACCTTGGAGCTTCTCTCATTCGTGACTACCTGAGGAACATATCATCCCAAATGTATCACAAGGAACATATTTTTTTACAAAAGTCCAAAAACACATCAAGTTTATTCATGGAGTAGACATGTATTAACAAATAATCATTGCAAAACTCCAATATTTATCCTCGCAGACTTTCAATATGCCTCTTTGAAAAATCTGTAGCACTTAGGTCGGTTACCGAGAAGGCCACTCAATTATATCTATTCAGGCTATCAAGCGACTTCGAAATCTATCGTTTGAATGGTCAGACACATTTTGTGGGTGATGTGAGGAAGCACCATCTTGTTGGAATATAATTTCCTCCTCAAAGAAAGTTTTTGGCTTTCCAAAAGGAGGGAATCTTCCAAAGAAAGGAAGGTAGTAATCAATTTGAAAATAAGTAACTCTGTACATGGATGTGTAGATCATGCGAAGAAGTAACTTTCAGACACAAACTGAAAGAAAGTCCTGCTGAAACAACTACTTTTATCTTTTATATAAACATTGAATTACATGAAAGAAAAAAATTCTTTCGAAACACTGAATTCAGTATCCACCTAGAAGTATTTGTTTCGAAAGTTTTTTTTTGTTTCGTGTAATTTATAGTTCATATGAACGTAGTTGTTTCAGTGGGACTTTCTTTCAGTTTGTGTCTGAAAGTTACTTCTTTGCATGATCTACACATCCAAGTAGAGAGTTACTTATTTCCAAATTGATTTCTTCCTTCCGTTCTTTGGAAGATTTCCTAGTCCCTTTTTTTGCATCAAGATGGAGTAGTAGAAAACCAAAAACTTTTTTCCCAAAAATTAATCACTCCTAAAAATATACTCAAACTATGTTTTTATTATGCAACTATAGTTTCTCCCAGGTTGAGTTGAAAAACAGCCTTGGCTGATACTCCGCCTATTCACCATATAATGGAAGTTTTTTTCTTTTTTTTTGCGTTCCTGTATACCGTTTTATTTTATTTTTGTTTATTCCATTTATATTTTTATGGTGAATAAAGACGTATTATTATTATTTTTATTTTTCTATTTACAACAGTGGTACTATCGATATCTCAATTATTGGTGGTAATCAACGGATATTAGCCAGGTTGAGTTCTTGAGACGAAATTTCCATTCCACATCGTATGATTGCCATAATGCTTTCTTGTGAGACACTTTTGAAAAAAAAAGTAACTACATCCGTGAGTGCCTGAAGATATTCTGTAATACTGAGCAACAAAATCTATGAAGGAGGTAAACTTTCACGGCACTATGTGAAATCTATTTTCCGGGTTTTTGATTGTGGTCTGCAGGTTTATATGGCTGACGATTCGTCTACTACTGCGGTAGACATTATCGAAGGCGATGTGTTAACGGTTGCAGTGTCAGAATTGGTGTTTTCACAAAATCTACAAAGCTTTCATTATCTTCTGAACCAGTTAATCGAAAATTGAATAATTCGAACATAAAATGAAAAATGATATGATTTAGTTCGTTCCATCCCTACATAGTTTGAATGAATCACAACCAAAGATTTTCTTCAACATAAGAGAAACTGATAATTGTAATCTTATAATGTGAAAGCTTCACTGTTGAAATATAGCCAATAGAAAAAAATGCCTTGAAAGTGATTTTGCATGAAACCCTTCTCATATCAACTCTTGCCTGAACTCACCTCATGAAAAATTTTATCCCATTTCCAGTCGAGTCTTTCATTACCGTTTCCCATGAATTTTTTAGGAGATATTTGTCCCTAGAGGTGAGTCCTAGCTGCGGGTCTGAATCGTCAGTTCCGTATGAGCTCATTATCAGGCTGAAAGCTGGAAAAATTTAAAGGAAATGATAACATGGGAGCAAATTATTATCAGAAATTGGAACTTGATGAGTGTTGTGATGGATTATTTTCATTTCCAGAGTGTCGAGCACGTTCATACGGTGTGATTTCTGTTCTGAGCCGGCCTCCATAGACATGTACAGGGTCAATCAACAAGTTATGTGGGTCCATTGCTCTGAGATGAGCTGATACTTTGATCTAATCATATGTTTGTTCTGAAGTATAGTGAGACTTTCCTAATAATTGATTTTCCTTTATATTGGATATTTCAATCTGGAGGAATTAACCAACTTGTCCAGTCTCCAATTGAGCTAACTGAGTTAGCTTCACCAGGAGAAGACTAGAGCTGAATTTTTATGAATATACTGATATTTTTATACATACCTAAACATATTCAATGTTCCAATTTCTAGTATTACTAATTGCATTCAATTAGTATTGTACCTGAAGTAATTTACTATTTGTTATGATATCTACCTCGTCTTACCTGATCTCTACCTATAATTATAACGTGAAAAAGTTATTTTTGGTATATGAACTTCTGCAGGCATCTAAAAATTTATTGTCATATATTGGTCTCAACAATTTCAAGTTTTCTTATTTAGTCTGTGGCCGGCCTTTTGAGTACTTTGAGACACTATAGACTTCTCTGGTCTATGTTCCTTGAAGCGAGATACTGCTTTACACTAAGTTTGACCAACATACTTTTCATTGTGATTCTCGAAGCTTCTTTCATAAAATCATAGACTCATCTTTTTTTGGTTATTTTGTTCTTCCAGTTGTCCAAAACTTGTTGAAGTTTGTAAGCACCCCTTTGTTTGAATGCCTGCAAAACTATTTTTTTTCAACTTGCCACAACGAAATTGAAATAGGTTTTCCGTAAAATAAACCCAAGTTTGTTCGGCCAGTTTTCAGTCAAGATAAACTGAATCGATATACAACAGGAAACTGAAGAGATCATAATATCTGATAACCTCAGAACAAGTAATCAAGGCAAGGCAAGGCAAGGTAGTAAGTGTCTTACTATTAACCAATCTCCTTACATCTTTCAATTTATCCATGCATGTAAACTGTCACACTCGTATCTCTCAATACTCAGCTTCATTAATAGACTACTTTTGCATTAATTTAGATTTAACAAACATTGATTGCTCGGTTATCCCTTCTGGGCTATCGGATCATGAAGCTGTAGTCTTTTCCTCTAAATTCCCTTTCGAAACTGCCTGTAAATGTGAGAAAATGAGTCGTTTATTCAGCAAGCGGAACTATAATAGGTTTTATCAACGTTGTGAGCAAACAAACTGGGCTTCCTTCTTAGACAATTCTCACCCTTTTGAGGCATTCTACAATGGGTTATTAGAAAAATTTAATGAATCATTTCCTCTACAGAAAATCAAAATAAAAAACCCTGGTTGACTAAAGGTATTAAAATCTGCCAATAACCTGAGATCATTACATTATATAAGAAAATAGATCCTAACCAAACTTCATTTATCAATTACTATAATTAATATAGGTCAATTTACAGAGTTACTTTGAAGCATGCTAAGCAGCTAAGACATAGACTAAATACAGCTGGAAATAAATCGAAGGAAAGCTGGTCAATTATTAACAATCTCAGAGGAAAGTCCAATAAACATTCATCCGAAGTAGGCTTGGATCCCAATTTATTAAATAACTTCTATTGCACCATAGCGGACAAACTCGCCGAAAATATATCATCAACTGTTAATCCCTTAAATTTTCTTTCCAATATTGACATATCCGAAAGTTTCTTCCTCTATGAAACAAATCCCGAGGAAATAATAGCAGTTATCAAAAATATCAAAACAAGAGTAAGTATATATTTGTAAATGCCGCTCTTACTCCCTATTCAGGACCGATGAGGGCGCCAGCCCAATTGGACTTAAATTTATCCACCACATTGCGAAGAGTTCAATACTATACCCATATATGGTGATTTGGCGAATCAGATTGAATATATGACGAATAATTCGGCAGATGTAGGTTCAACAAGATAACCGGTATCAATTAAGAAATTTCGGAAGTCCCTGTTGAAAGACCCTTCAAAATACTAATAACGTGTTGAAAACCCACACTCCAGAGACGTCACTAGCGGTATCGATATGAGGCTGAAATGCAACTTGAATCTATTTCGTAGATGACAAGCACACATGTGTTAAGAAATTTCACATTTGATATTGAGTAATTGCCAATCAGATAAATCAGATATTTTGAATCATTCCTGATGATATCAATTTTTTTATTTGAAATCTCAAATCATTCCTATTTCATGTGTTCTCAGTTTAAATTTTAGACATCAAAATTATCATCTGTATCTTTCAAGTTTTGCTGGGAAGTTCGGTTTAACCCTCTTACAATATTACTAATTCTGCTGTGATGTATTCACGGTATCTATTTTTTGCACTGATTTTTGAAAAGTATAAAGGTTTAAATCACTTTTACCGATTTCAGAGGTTTCGTTCTTTCATGGGACCAGTTTATTCGGAATCTCAAACTGTTACAACTGAATTAACACATCGTAATTTTCTCCTCTAGTCAAAATATATATTAAGTCAATTACCTCGTCAAAAACAATTGTTTTTTTTAAATCTTCAGTATCACTATCTACTCATTCAATAATAGCAAGTTTCATTTAAAAAATTTTCATTTATTCTTTTGGTTGCTTTATATATTCTGAAATAATCCATTGTTCTGTTTCGGAAATGTCATTCATGAACTTTTCAGGAAACCCTTTTGCCTCTGCCTTTATTTTTGGGGTTCTTGAGTCACATACATAAGATGGGAAAAAGCACAAACTTACATTTAATCACATTAAATTACATTTAATTCGAAACGAAACCTGTAAACATGTAATTTATGTTATTAAATAATATATGAACATAAATCTGCATAATTTACAGTCATTTAAATAATTTGGTTCGTTCTTATAATGAATTATATAGTATTATAACACGACCTTATTAACACTTAATCTAAATTCACTGTCAAAGTGTGTTTGTCGTGATATATAGCACAATATCGCAATTGTCTACTGTTTTTTATTACCATCCACATTCAGCATGTTTAACAATAAATATTGTTTAAAAATATCGGAAAAGACTCCAATTTTATTTTGATACATGTGATACAAATAATTCAACTCAAGTGCGCACTATTGTTAACTTTCTATTTATTGAAGAGACGAAATAGTTTAAATCAACTAGTATGTAGTTACTTTTTTCACGCACGTTGACAGACAAGAGACAAAAGAAAAATAACGCGTTTTTGGCTTCCAAAGTGAAATGCTTTTTTCGTAACGTAACACGTGCAATGTAACGTTACGCACATGTGGCTACACTCATAACAATTAACCCTTAATGTAACCGTGAACACGGTACGTTACGGTTAGTGGGTACAGAATACTGTTTCAAGTGACACATGTAACCGGTTCTTAGCCAATCGCATCGAAAGACCGTTGCCGATAGGCGACTAGTTAGGTTTCGCGTACCTTTGCATGCGGCATTGCACTGTAACTTCGTATGGTTACGTTACAGAATAGTTGTTGCGACCAAAACACAAATTGTTTTCTATAGCGAATCATGCCATATTTCAGCATGGCATCTTGCACATGTTTGGTGTTACGTTGACTATTTGTAACGTTATGTAACTGTGAACACGTTGCGGTTAATTGGGACGGAGTACTGTTGCACGTTATCTTTATCCACTTTGACACATGTAATCGTTACAAGTTTAACTATAGTTAGCCTGTTTTTAGCCATCGCATTAGGGGCCGTTACTGTATGCACGGCGACTAGTAAGGACAAGAAGATAAGTTCTGCGTACCTTTGCCTGCTGCATGCGGCGTTGTACCGTAACGTCGCACTGTTTCGTTACGGAATAATTGATACGAATAAAGCACAAAATGTTTCAACAATGAAGTGTGTCATCTTGTAAAAAGCCGCACATGATCGGTGTTACGTTACGAACCATTGGCTAATATAACCGCTAACGCGTTACATTACGGCTAGTTAGGAGTCGATAGGTTTCGCGTACCTATATCTGCTGCGTGTGGCGTTATAACGACACAATGTATCCGATTATCGAACTATGTTTTTGATGTTTCACATCAAACATGCCTTTCACTATTCGTCACTGAGTGGGATGTCTTCATAGCTGTCCTCGTAAACCTTGTTGGTATAAGGAGGTTGTTATGTACTCAAAAGGTTGGTGACCATGGGCCACAAGGCATCTTCCCGAATATACCAAAGACAATGTATGGAGTGCTATTGTCGTAGTTGTTGGTCACGTCTATAGTATCGATGTTAAGTGGAAATGAAGAAAACCAAATTTTAAAGGTTACTACATTCTCGGTGGAAAGAGTATATTATTTACCGAGCGAGAAATGTGGTGGCTATTATAATAATCGTAAGCAACAGTTTATTCATGACGATACCGGAAGTTATTTCATGCTGTCATGCAACAGATGGACGAATGATATCAAAATATAGTGGGATTCAATTAGTGAATGGGGTGTGCTGAAGTGGCAAAATTACACGAGGATAATCGCGAGGGAGATCCCTCTCAGGTTGTCGCATCTCTCCTAATGAAGTACATTAAATTATACACGAACATGTAGTGTGAAAACCTCGCAATCTCAACGCCACATGTTACGTAAACAAACAATATAGCCGGAGGTTATTATTTCAAACGTGTCTTGTGCATGTAATGCTAAGCTAACACTTTGCAAATATCAACCATTATGTGACGATAATTATCAGTATCGACAACGATATGATATAAGGATGTATTTGATGACGAGATATACCAGGTGGGGAGCAAAATGTTCAGCTATATAATATTAATGATAACAAGTCTTTATTCCAAATTTTCACAGAAACATTCAGTTAAAGAATAATAGATAATTAAATGATGATATTATAAATTAATGATTATAAATGATGAACAGGTGGGGTTCATGTATAAGTGCTGCTTTTGAACCCAACCTCTTGTATTTAGTTTATATTGAAGAACGGCATAGACAAAGGTAAGAGTAATTTTTTAACTGGTATCTTTTTGGCAACACTGTTTTTGACAGATCACGCGTGAATCGTGTCAAACTTGTTCCGATTGGTCTATAATTGAGCCATGAATCGACTTACAAATGAACAACGCTTGCAAATTATTGAATTTTATTATCAAAATTCATGCTCGGTAAAGAAAATGCATCGTGCAATTCTTCCAATTGATTGGCAGTTTTGTCGGCCTACTGAGGGAGTTATTCGGAAGCTTGTGACTGAATTTCGAACCCAGTTTACGTTATTGGACATTGAATCACCAACACAGCTGGTGCAAGAATTCAAGCCACTCGACCTCCTACAATGTCTAACATTTGGTTAATGAGCGCTGGCAAAGTTGGAGGAAGATCCACAATTTTTCGAAAAGTTTTGTTCAGCGACGAGGCTCATATCTGGTTGAATGGATACGTTATCAAGCAAAATTGCCGCATCTGGCGTGAAGATCAGCCACAAGCATTGCAAGAACTACCAATGCACCCCGAGAAAGTCACTGGTGTGGATTATGGGTCGGTGGCATTATCGGGCCGTACTTCTTCAAAGATAGTGGCCAGAACGTTACTGTGAATGGCGATCGCTACCGTGGGATGATTGACGACTTTTTGTTGCCCATAATGGATGAATTGGGCATGCCTGACATGTGGTTTCAACAAAACGGTGCCACATGCCACAAGGCACGCGAAACAATGGCCCAATTAAACCCGCCTTCGGTGGACAGTTTACCTCACGTTTGGGGCCCGTCAATTAGCCGCCTAAATCGTATGATTTAACGCCTTTGGATTATTTCTTGTGGTGTCATGTTAAGATTCATGTCTACAGGGATAAACCAGCAACAACTGACGCTCTGGAAGCCAATATTGAAGCATCTATATGTGAAATACCGGTTGATATGTTAGAAAAACTGTGCCAAAATTGGACCTTGCTCATGGGCCATCTAGAGCGGAGCCGCGGACAACATTTGCATGAAATCATCTTCAGTCGGTAAATTATATTGATCGTTCTATCGATTCCAATGAAGATTTTATAATTATTTTAAAATTTTTTGTGTTGTGTCGAAAATCAAATCCTATTTCTCTTAAAAAAAATACCAAAAAGAAAAAGACGAAAGTGAAATGATACTGATAATAGAAGTAACTATACTCTGTCCAACCAAGCACGGAGTGCTCCATGCTTAGTGCCCGTGATCTCCCAGACAAGGCTGCTTGTACAGTGTCGCACTAAGGAAAGATCGAAAGTTTTTTTTTCAGTAAGATGCCGCTGGGTATTGAATTTTTTTTAGGTGAAGTGTATGGACACTTGGATGTTGGATGGATATTGATTGAGTATACAGATGAAATATTTCACCTGAGACAATATTATGTGGAGATAGCCTAAATAGGAATATTATACGTCAAGCGTTGATATCATTGCCGCGTGGAAAACAAGCTTTTCAAGCTCTTCTTAAAGTTTTTCAGTGGACTCTCTTCCTATTTCCTAGGAATGGTATTATACAACTTAGCCGCATTGTAGGAGACGAGTAGATATTGTTGTGAAATATCTGAGAATGGGTATAGTATTACGAGAAGAACGACTATGAGATAGCGAAACTCGTTTTTCACGTAGATGAGGGGGATATTCCAATAGAAGAATTTTGTGGCTCGCTTCATTGAGAGCACTTCTGATGCACTACGCCACGATATTCGAAGAAAACTGAACGAAACCTTGACGTTTGGTCGAACTTGACGTGCTTTTTTTGGTCTTCGCTCTTCTGGGTCCTTCCATTGGGACGATTGGACTTTCATTGGTTTCAATATCATAACCATATACCCATGATGCGTCACCAGTTATGACCCTTTCATGACGATTTTTTTTTGTTCATAATTCAGCAATTTTGGAACGAACATGCTGTCGTCACACTCTTTTCTAATAGTGACTCAAGGATTCTCCATAACAATTTTCTCCACTTTCACAACATTTTTATCAGTTGTTGATATCCAGGGAGAGCGTCGTCATTCACATTTTCTCGACCTTCTGTGGAAAGCTTATAGTACTCCTAAACATTTTTCTGACTCGGAGTACAATTACCGTATGCCACTGTTCAATTTCAAGTATTTTTTAGCACTCACTTCCATTTTTAAACAAAATTTTATGCAAATTCATTTAGCCTCTTTGAAATTATTGTTCACTGCACACATGTTTGGCTAGCATACCCTCTTTTTCAGTGTGTCTAACATTGAATTTTAAAACTATATGAAAAATGGAATCATACGAGTATTTATTTACCAAAATAGTTCGGATAGTACCGGATAATAAATACAGGACTTACTTCTGAAGTTTCATTGTTACCTTCTTGATTTCCATTCTTCTGGAAGTGAATATTTTCATAAATCCCTTTTTCTTTCAATATGTTTTCAAACTTGAAAGTACTCTTTCTGATAGGCCAACATCAATCCCTTTGATACACGTAAACCAATCCATGAAGAATTTCGACATCGTTCATAGATGATGTTACCTCTTGATTGAATGATGGGTGTTGTTCACGCCAATAATATTTATGATCCAGTCGTGAACGAGTAATTTCCATTTCAAATGAAGAGTTTATTCGAAATCGATTTGTTGTTGTCTACAATTTTAGTTGTGTTATAACGTCGATATATATGTCTATTGAACTAAACCTCGTCTCACAATCGAAGTAACTACGTAATAAATTTATTGTCATTTGTTGGAAGTATAATTGACGTTTCGTTTGGAGGGACAAATAAGTAACCAGTTTGATTTTGTGTCAAAGTTGGCATTAATTTTTTATGTCCCTCACTTACATTCGAAATCTACACATTTACATACCTAAAATTTTGATACGTATTGTTCAACATCTTCTAATCGAAATTAAGCTGATTCCTACTACAGAAATATTCCAGAAACTTATGATTGTTAAGGAAATTGGAAAAAAACGAACAGAAGCTCCAGATGTTACAAATCGCACGTTAAAAGTTAAGACCTTGTTAATCTTTAGCTCGCACAAGTTTTGACTTCTGAGGGTTGTTTTTCATAGGAGGTGACAACTGGTTAATATCGAGTAGAATAGGTTAGGTCCAAAATGAGTGGGTCTATTCGACCCTCCACCGCAACCTGCAAGGGTTTATTGTGGCTCACCCCTATTCACACTCGACCAAATAAACCCAGCTTCTTAGTTTGTATGATGTGTGGTCTTTCAGGTCAGATGGTAAGAGTACGGCTCTGCCGAACTCTAAAAACCTGATTCAGTCCCCAGCGGGGCAGGCACAAAGCATATGCTCTGCTTTTTCATCGTTAATGAGGTAGTAGGATAGTCAAGGTGCAAGATTCTCACCTTGATACCCACGGCAACCTTCCCATATGAAGGTTTTTGCATGTCAGATACCCCTGACGATGCCTTAGATTCCACCGTGCAGGGCTTTTTTGCCTTTGATTTTGGTTGAATCATCAGTTGAGCGCAAACGTTAGCTAACCTGCTCATGGGTGGTTTGTTCCTCCACCTGAGACAGTTTCTGCGTATGCTGCTCAAGAATTTGATGCAAGGCGGTTTCAAGAGGTACCCCGCTCTTGAGGAGACGATTC
>WOGP01008310.1:0-11287 GCA_015342065.1 Leptinotarsa undecemlineata
ACACACACACACACACACACAAAGGGTAGATGAGAAACTTATAAAACCATCAGTTATAGGTATTTGTAAAACAGATTGACTAGGCAATTCGAAATGAAATAAGTACATACTGAGTTGAATTTTATGTGGCTTAAAAATATTACTTCGATCGATAAAGGTATAGTATACCGTATCTACATATTAATTTGTACTTGGTATTCAACACATTACAATATTTGGCGGTCCGAGGTTCGATCTTTCGCGGTCCGCCTGTTGCCGACCGTTGTCGACCGTTGTTTTAGATCTACCTCCAGAGTGCAACAGATTGTTGGTTGACACTGGAAGTCATAGAATTCTGGAAATGACCACTGACTTTATGCTTCCTACCATCAACTACGAACTGCCTTATAAATTAATGTTTCCGAGTAGTGAGTACTGAATCCTCCAGGAGAAGGAAATATCAAGAGCAGATTCTTGTTGGTTCACATATCAATCAAAAACACCGTCCGGTTCTAGTGCAGGTGTTTTCTGTCGTAGACACACGAGAGATATATCAACCTACCCTGCCTATGCAACTGTATTTCAAACACAAGTCAATAAAAATATTCTCGGACAGTCAAGCGGCGTTGAAAGCTCTTGATTCCTACCGAACAACATCATCTAAATTGGTAGCAAAATTGCCAAAAACGACTCTCCTCGATAGAAAGACTCAACTGGTCTGGATTTCTGGTCATACTGGCATGGAAGGCAATGGGGCTGCTGACTCCCTTGCAAAGAAGGGTGTTGCAAGTAGCGTCATCGGACTAGAACCAGTCATTGGTTGGCATCGCTTTCGGCTTTGCCAAACAAAGATTGAACACTTGAATGGCAAGAAGATTAATGAACTTTTGGCAGAATCTTCGAAGATTGGCTCACTCCAAGGCGTTTATTAACCCTTCGAAACTTGATACCAAACAGTTATTGAACTGCAGTAGTAGGGATGAACTACGATATCTAACAGGTATTTTTACAGGTCTATGTCATTTGTGTGTGTCACCTTTGTTTGGAAAATGATGAAACAGCAGAGCACATACTTTGTGTCTGTCCCGCTGGGGACCTAATCAGGTTTTTAGAGTTTGGCACTCACCAAACAAACTATTCGGCTTCGTTAAGAAGCTGGTTTTATTTCGTCGAGTGTGAGTAGGTTACAGTCACGATAAACTCATGCGGGTTGCGCTGGATGGTCGAATAGACTCACTCACTTTGGACCTAACCTAAACTAACATATCCACTCTTTCGCTTTGAATTGCTATCAAATGAAATTAAAGTAAAATTCAAAGAAAATGAGAAAACTCTCCTCATGAAGCTCAAATCGGTGAAATCACCAAAATTTATCAAATAATATTTGATATAAATAGCTGAAAATATTATGCTACATTGCGATTTCTACATTTCTTCATTACAACGGAAACCTATGAGATCCGAGGAAATATATCGGACTCTATATATTCCACATTACACATTTTGTAGAAAATAACATGCAGATGACAGATGCAAATGCAGATGACAGATTCAAAAAATATTTTATTTGAGTTCCAGTGAAAAAATAAATGAATTGATCCTTTTGAATATGGATAATTTGCAGAATTCCATCCTTATTGTCAGTAAAGATGTGCACTGTGAGTTGATGAGTTAATTATTTTCTCACTGTTTCTGTCATCTAGAGTGTAACTAATATAAAATAACTGGTGTGTTTAACTAGACGTTATACAATTATGACGAGAACAATTGAATTATTAATTAACAGTTACGTCTTCAAAATAACTGTTTCCTGAACTGATTACCAATTTATAGTTACTTATAAATTGATTCAAATTGTATGGAATTACCAAGGAGAAAAATGCTAGCATGAATAGGTCATATATTAGTTATATTTTTGTATCACACTCTAGAAAATATAATAATGGTATTTTGAGAACTACTAAGAGTTAATCAGACCAGCTCATCTATATTTTGCTTTGAAAATACCTAATTGACCAAATATTACATCAATTCTGAAGATTGTAATCATTTCAAAAGGAATGCAAAACCACCGAATTGTTTTTTATTCAACTTTATTCTAGAGAATTAATATTTTCATGAACATGTGTACAGATTTTTTTTGACTATTGAAAAAACATCTATTGTAGCGTTTTTTGTTTTGTACGTAGCCATAACTCACATTTTTGAACCAAACACAATTCACCAGATTTATGATCCACTACCTCGAAGTCAAAGAAAAATGTACAAATGTGTGGTTTTTAACGAAAAATAAAAGCGTGGATTCGGAAAGTGGAAGCGAGTGTACCAAACTAGAATTTTGTAATGTCGCAAAAAAATTTATATTTTTCAAAAGTTCTTGATAACTTTCTACTCCTTCATATTCATATAGAAAATGTGGGAATCTTTCAGTTGAAGGAAGGAAGCAATCGATATTTAAAAATTTACTGTATACAAAGATGTTTAGATCATGATTTGACTTTACCTGTAAATGAGGTATTACGGGAAACATATAGTCTAGAAAAACCACAATAAAATAAAAATTTTCTGTTTGCCAATAACTCTGGCATACTTTATCAATATAGAAGTATCTTTCTATATCAAAATTTCTAGAGGGAAATTTTATTTTAGACATTTGAAACTCAACAAGGACCCTTCAACAATTTTCGTGAAATTATGGATTTTCCAAAAAAGTCATGATTTATTTCTAATATACAAAGTAATTTTCATCTCGATATACATCTAGTACTGAACCTATAGTTCATTTGTCCAAAAACAATGATTTTGTGATAAAGATATTAACGAATGATATATGAGTTCCAATATTTGTCATTGAAGTAATTTACCCTGATGTTTATACTAAATTTATTGATTGACTTGGCTCTTCATTTCCATCATAGGAAAACATAATCCTCCATGAAAAATTACAGCTTCAAAAATAAAATATAATGATTTGTCCTGAGTGAACAATCATTATCATTATTTGCTCTAATGACATCGGAATACCACTGCACCTTTCAACAAGTATCTGCGAGGATGGTTTGTATGAGGAACCCAAAACACATATATGTTAGATGTTCTGAATATTAGGAATTATTGTTTACAACATATTTTTTCCAAATCCTACTGCAAAGGATAACTAGAATTATTTTCCATTCCATTCATGTTGAATACATACAAATTGAGTGGGAACAATAACAAAAATCTCCTTCATACACATTGGAACATTCATGAGGATCTTGATGGAACAACATCAACACCAAATGTTCACTGAATAATTACTGTCCGAAAATTGGCACAAATGTTTATTCAAGTCGGTTAAACGTCGTGTTTGTGAAGGGTTGAACTCACGAAAACAGAAGGGTTATTACAAAGTTGGTTATGGATGAAAGAGGCTTAATCCTTGTCGCATAAATTCAAATTCATGTACGAAACGAATCTCATGAAAACTGTTGTAGAAATTGCAGTAACACATATAACATAAAATATCGTCACTCTGTAAGAGAAAGTCTTACTGGACAAGTATCATAGGTTCCAGTAGCGGCTTAAATGTAGTAATATATCAATGAGATGTAGGTGCCGCAATTATAAATATCTATACGTAATTATAAATATGCATTCACTTTAGGATTTTTCATTTTTTTTAAGGATAAAAAACAAGCATTACAAGAAAATCCTCACAAAGATGCTTATGTGAAAGTAGCAATTCACATTAGATTTGAATCGCTGAAGATTGAATCCATTTGAAAAAACGTTCTCAGGAAGATTCCATATAAACGCAGTTCTCCAGATTGAAGAGTTTACAAACAGTGAATTTCGGGGTGTACTGAGTTGAACCTCAAAACGATGAGCAGTCACAGTCCGTCGCGTATTCCTGATATGTACCGCTTTTAGTGGAATCAAATGTGCCAAGTCACTTGAACAGCTCCCGTGAAAGTGTCTATAGAAGAGAGACGAATCTCTAACCTTTCTTCGATGTTCCAGGCTATCAAGATTGCACGTGATGTTCGCGGATGATTTTTTTCTGGATGGAATCCAGCAACTTCAGGGTATGCTTGAGGACAGAGCTACATACATGAGAACAATACTCCAAAGAATATCTCCTCTGAGCTTCATGAAGCATCAATTGCTACTGAGGTGTACAGTTTTCTGGTTCGGAACAGTGTTCCAAGCTTTTGAGAAGCAGCCTTTGCATTCCAGCAAACTCCCAACAAACTTATCGAAGCAGAAAGAGGAATTGTCTGACCTGATATTATTATATCCGGATTAGAAACATTTATCTTCTTGAAGAAAACCGATGCATGAGTTTTTGTGGCATTGAATTGAACCTGGTAACTTTCACCCCAATTTGAAGTCATGTCTTGATCCTCATTAAGATATGCAACCTCCTGTTGCCTGTGAAGATGTGCCTCCGTAGCCGATGTCCTGGAATCCAAATGGAATGACGAGACAAGTGTGCTGTCGTCAGCAAACAATATATTGGATTCTTGGTTTTTCCCAATGAGTCGTTGATATACAATAATGCCTATGCTATATATGAATTTTTTTGAACACATGAAATATAATGAATACTATGAAAAAATACACTCTAGACTAAGACAGGTAATAATGAATGTGGGATTGGTCACTCAGCCAACAGTCCTCTAGTGATGGACAAAACTGCCCAATAACAGTTTTAGGCTGTTATTTACTACTATTTCCAAATAACATTTCAGTTTTTTATTAATATGACTTCACAGAATTTTCTTTTCCTTGCTCACCTGAACGTTTTTCATCCTATGATTGACACAATCGAGAGTGCATTGGTTACTCAATTTGAACAATCATCAAAAATCAAAGATTCTTAGTCATTTTCATACATCAGGAAAATTTATTGGATATTGAATGGGAAAAAGTATGTAAACACTGTGATCAACGTTGAAGAATGTTGATGTATCTGACTGTGAAGTGGTTGGAGAACTTTCAACTATGCAGCCATTTTCAACCGATATCAAAGCCGTGGAGCAAACTCATTAATGACAATAGTCGTTAGAACAAATTTTCGAATCCATAAACAGCGTTCAGAAACAGCTTTATCTCTTAGTATGTCCCAGTTTTCAGCATCATCACATCAGATAGTATAGTCGTAAATAGTGAATCGTTGATGTGTCAGCACGTACTAACGATTATTTTTTGCAACCATGTGACTTGTGAGTGGAAACGTTTAAATTTTGTGAGTTGTAGAGAAAGACATGAAATCTTTCAAGTATTTCACTTAAGTGTTGTATATTACATAATAATCTTTAGACTCCTGGTGTTATAGTTTTCAATCGTAATTTGTTCACTATTCTCAGTGTGTAAAAATTATTTCAACCTCAGTCACTATACTTTCATCTGCAATGTTTGAATTTTTTGTACACTTGTACTACATAACAAAACTTGAGGACAGTTTAAATTAAGTATATGAAAAATGTATATTTAGTGCTCCAAACAAAAATTTATTGAAGAACAGCCGACACAAAATATTACTCTACAATTCAGCTGAACGTGTATCTTCTAGGGGATAGGGGGCGAAAACAGGAGATCTCGCACCATCTAAAACGTAATGTAGGCCGCCGCTGATAGGTAATATTTCCATTATTATTAAATTTCATTGTTTCGTCAATTTTAATTCAATTCCACCTGTGAAGTAATCACTTTCCTCATTTATCGGTAGATTTACTTGATAATAATTTAATTAAAGCAATCAAAATCATATGTTGCATTTCATTCTTTATGCAAGTGCAATGGCATAATACGGTTTTATGAAATCCCAAATCACATTAATATTAATAATTGAATTACCAGATAGTCAAATGGTGGTAGTTAGTTTGTTAGGAAAAGTAATATTTTCAGTTATTGAATCAACCGGTGTATTGAATGCAGGAGCGATCCTTACTCTGGGATGATGGGTGTTTCTGCGAATATATAGCAATCGCATGTTGAAATATAGGACCTTGTTCATATTTGACTAGTAGATTTCCGAATTTCAATGATAGTTATCCGTAGGTGCATGAAAACCGCCTTCAGAAAAAAGCCATTATGATCCAACCAAAGCCAGATTAGGATTTTCAATTTACTTCTTGAAATGCACGAATTATGATGATACACTGAACTTGAGAGATGCGGTCTATTTCAGGAATTCCAGACCAGATGATTTTTCCGAATTATTTCCACAAATACTGATATAATGAAGGAAAAAAACAATAATATTCATCGTTACCTAAAATTATACTTATCACATCACTAGATCATCTTTTTATGCCATTCCCGGAGAAGTTGCTGCCTGATTAGACAATTACTTCAGCATGCTTGTTTCGACTTCGTGGTCATCGTTGTTGAGCTACATCGTCAATTGCGCCTTTGAAGGTACAACACTCGATGTTAGATCGGGCATGTATGGAGGGTGGTCACATTGTTTTCAGCCAGAAGACAGACTGCAACTGCGTTCCTCATCGTGAATGTTGGTGCAACCATCTCTAAAGGCCTCAACTCATTTTCATTCCATTTCATTTATCATAAGTCCACCATTAACGTCATCGATTTGGCGATGAATTTCAGCTGATTTCAAGCTTTTATCACTGAAAACACGGAGCGTGGCGGCGTGATTTGAAAAGCGGTATTAAATTCAAAAACATGATTTGTAATGTGAAACCTATCATACATCTCTTCAGAAACTTTTCAAATGATATCGAGAAACACGCCGTAGGAAGATAAATCGGAATAATGGGTACCACTCGTATTCTGAAATTCAACTAGAGAAAAGAGTTCCATTCGATTCTGGTGTCGGTTTGTCAGACCAGAATCCAACAATGTATTCATTATATTTTTTATCAATAGTTCTTAATGATCTGTTTGCAACTTGAGCTCTCAGGATCAGTTATATACCTTATATTTCAGTAATGAAAAATTACAATATTGATAATATGAACAACCAGATTTTTATCATTTTTCTCGAATAGAAACTGATAAAATCAGTTCTGAGCTCTGGTCCAGTTCCAGAGCGTATATTTCAGTTTTTCACCGCAATATATCTACGGCGACTCCATAAAAATCACATTCATTTCCAATCTGCATACTTTACTTCAATTCAATTCCTTTCAAGTCTACTTCTTCATGGTCTGATGCCTCTGCAACAAATCCTTTGCAGATCATTTCCTTCACTTCTACATTATCACTACGCATCTTTTCTGCACGAAAACTTCTGTCATTTTTACTATTACTTGTTCACTTGATTCGATGTAAAATTGCCTTACTTAAGTACATAAAAAAATATATCCAAAAATATATAGCAGAGTACCTAATAAAAGCAAACACATTCATTAGGACATTTTGAAAATACAAACATTCTGGAATAAGTAATACTCATTGCATATTGCATAAGTGTATGAAGAATTGAAAAGGTGGGTATAAATAATATAAAATGAAATGAATCAGTTGAAGACATTTGGCTCGACGATTTCATTACATTTGGCTCTTACTATTTCGTATATCAATCGTTTTACCTTATTTTTGAACATGCTGAAGTTTATTATTTTTTTTGATATGGTCAAGAATAAATTGGGTGCTATATGAGAAAATGATCGCTGACAAACAGATTTGCTCATTTGTGGAACAACATATTCGTGTCTTTGTCGGGTACCATAATTATGCGTAGGTAAACTGACGTGATTTTTTTTTATATTTCAATATAATAATCAAATAATATATTGCCATATAATATAGGAATCAGATCGAGTATTTCGGATTCCTTTTATAAAAAAATCTGTAGAATATCGATGGGGTTTTTCTAAAATCAACTTCAGGAATCTGTTTTGGATAATCTCTAGTGGTTTGATGTGTCCTCGTAGGGCCCTACCCAACCTACTATGCTGTAACGTAGGTGACTTTTTACTAAAACAAAGTATAGTGTTTTCATATGCTTGAATGACAAAATTTTCTTGAAATATCTGAATTTATAAAAGATGCTCTGACATACAAAATGTGAGTTTTCCATTTCAAATTAACATCAACGGTTACACTTAAGTATTTGATTTCTTTCACAGGTAATATTGCGAAACTTTGGTTTTGTGAAGTAACGATTTCAAGATTGTCAAAATGCGGTCTGCTTACATTATTGCAACTGATAGGTAGATAATTGGTTTTCCCCAATGATTAATATTCTTGAACTTCTCAGAATGAGATTGTATATTCGGTTGAAGTTCACAGCTTCTCGTATCTCTGATTCGGAGCAATGAGTTTCGTGTTTTTAAAGAGTTTGGTATCCCTATGGTATTCCCAACCAGGAATACCATGGCCGACTGGTGCAGGAGGCAATAGAGTTCCACAATCACACGGATGATTTCAAAAGAAAAAAAGAAGCGGTGAACCTTAAACGAATATAGAATCTCACCCTGAGAAGTTCAAAAGTAGCAAATAGCATGACGGAAGGTAGAAACGGGTTAACAAATGTTATTGATAATTTGCCTAATTCGAGTAGATGTATTTTCACATCAGAGAACCTAAGTTTATATAAACACGCTTTACTTAATTCACCTAATCCAGGTGCAGGTAAGATCACATCAAACTACCTAAATGTGTAAATCTCTGAAGCAGCAAGCTACTTGCGTCAGCTAAACGTCACGAAGAAATTTCAAAAATCGACGGTCTTCAAACCCGACAAATAGTGACACTGAAAACCTCGGCCACGAAAGCCTCAACCATTTTGTCAGTTACATTTGACCCATTTAAAATAGCATTTCTGTTGACACAGTATGATTCTGGAAATTCTGGAAAAAAATATTGTTTCTGCATAATCTACCCTGGATAAGACCCCCATTCGCCCCATATTCTTTTTTCCCAATTTAGTTATTCATGTCTTCGATCTTGAGCAAATCTTGTCACCTGAAGAGATCGTTCACCTGAACGATCTATGATTTAATTTTTGTATTTGGAATATCCAGACCAGTCTAGTTTTACAAAAGCTTTGATCTAGCACCTGGTTCCAAATTACACTTCCCAAGTTTGATGTGACCTTCGGATTGATTCATTCTTCATTCCATGGCTGTTCATTTTTTAAAAAGGTGTCTGGATAACTAACATTTTCAAATATATGTGGCGTGTACTCTCACAACTAATGAGACCTATGGTGGAACATTTTTGGTGTTGGATTTCAAAAAAGCTTTTGGATTCTGATTTCTGTCTACACAAAGATGTGAAAATCATGAATAAAAGTTTTCTTCAGTTATTAACAGAAAGAAATTGTTATATTGAATAGAAATCTTTCGAAAGATGATAATTGATCATCAACTGACCTCAAAATCAAAGAAATTGCCTACGACGCACGTTTGTGTAGTCATGTCACTTCTAGATACTGAGTGCGAGCTGTCTTCCAGAACAAGATTTCTCTGAATAAGGTAAGGTTACGTCCAAAGTGAGTGGGTCTATTCGATCCTCTACCGTAACCCACAAGGGTTTATTGTAGCTTACACCTATTCACACGCGACCAAATAAACCCAGCTTCTAAACGAAGCCGATTAGTTTGAATGGTGAGTGATCTTTCAGGTTGGATGGTAAGAGTACGGATCTACCGAACTCTGAAAACCTGGTTCGGTCCCCAGTGGGACAAGCACAAAGTATGTGCTCTGCTGTTTCATAATTTTGCAAAATTTTACAACAAATGACAGTGACATGTAAGAAGGTCTGTTTGACATCGTAGTTCATTCCTACCGCGTAGTTACTGTAGTCCAACAAATGTTTGGTATCAAGCTTTGAAAATTATGGATAAATGCCATGGAGAAAATTGTGAAAGATTCTGCCAGAAATCTTCTTGCCATGCAGGTGTTCAATCTTTGTTTGGCTCCGATGAAGCTGCTTGCAGCACCCTCCTTTGCAAGAGAGTCAGCAGTCTCATTGTCTTCAAGGCCAGTTTGGCCAAGAATTCAGACCAGAGACAATCGTTGAGTCTTCCTATCGAGGAGAATCGTTTTTGGCAATTTGCTACCACTTTAGACGTTACTCGGTAGGAGCCAAGAGCTTCAACGCCGAGCTTCACTGTCCGAAAATATTTTTATTAACTTGTGTATTAGGTTGAATTCTTCCCATACCTCCGCACACAATTCAATATCGTATATTTCCGCTTGAAATACAAGATAAACGCGAATGTTAACTGTTTTGTCTTCCGTTTTCTACTAGGTGCATGTGTAATCTTTTGTTGTCACAACGGTAGTAGACAACCACTAGATGTTGCTGAAGTGTATGTCGTAAGCATTTTACATACTGTTGCTACACTCAAAGTTTAGATTACTCGAAGTAATATTCTCTAGATTGGTGAATTAACCAAACCTTTTCACTGATTGTTTTCTCAAAGTTGGATTTGATATTCTGCAAAATCATTCTCTCAGTCGAATTAAAGAGAATCATGATTCTTCAGAATCAGTCCATTCAATCCTTGGAGAATATTTTTTCAACTCAACGTGAAAAGATCAAAATTCATCTCTCGATGACATATGATCTTAATCTATATGATATATGATATAAAACTGTAACATGCTTGCTAATGAGTATGTCTTGTTATGTCTTGTTATTGTTTAGACATCTAAAAATTTTTTTTTAATATTCTGTTTTGTTTCAGAACTTTTCTGTTGTTTGTTATCCGAACTGTTAGCCTTTATATATTTAGAAGATCCTGTTATGAAAAAACGAGATATTTTTTATGGACAAGCTGACAGCCTTGTCGGTTTGGTAGTGAAGCCTTATTTCAAAATCCAATTATAAATTCTAACAGAAAAATTAATATTTATTGATTTTCGTTTTATATACTAAAAAAAATTCCATTATTTTTTTGGAAAGATCTCACGTTAAATATGAATATAGTCAATTATCAACTCAAGATTCGAATTCTTCTACAACACGGAAGTGATATGTCGTGTTTTTAGAACTGCCACAGTGTGAACTGATTATTTATATGTTCTGGTAAAACTTACTGATTTAGTAGCGTTCCAGAATTGATATTACGTTCTTAACTTGGAAAGCCTCCAGAACTCGGAACCAAAAAACTTACTAACTTCAAGTAATTAGTTCATTAGATTATTACGATGAAAATATATCCGGGAACTCAGTTTATGAAACTGAAAATGCATTTTGGCTGTCCACTTTTCCCTCTTCTTAATCTTTAAACTGTACAAATACCAAAAATAAAAAATGAGACTTGTAACCCTCCAAATTTTTAACTTGCAAAGGTGAAAACTCAAAGTTCAAAATATGGAAGTTATCACTTATGTGCTGATAGGCT
>WOGP01008311.1:0-11287 GCA_015342065.1 Leptinotarsa undecemlineata
AATAAAGAACGAAAATCAAATCTGCTGGATGTCTTGGAAATTATTAAACGTTAACAATCAACTTCCTAATTGAACCACCTGAAAAAAGTCAATTTCTGTGATGACAGTCATCACCCGAAGACGATTCTGAATTCTAACAATCGAAACGTCGTAAAGTAACTTACTGATTCTTTCAGTGATTTTAGATCATTTTATATCATATTAGACAATGAAAGTTTGAACTAATGAAGTTCATTATGAAACATTGAAAAAAAGATAGGATCTTTCATATAAAGAAAGGGGTACATAAAATTTGTATAACAATTTTTCTTGCAAGCACTGAAAAAGTTACAATATTGAATTTAATCTGACGTTTTGTACTACCAAAAAGACACTTTTCCAGTAATTTATTTGGTTTACCCCATGGTAACTTGTAACATAGTAGCAATGTAACTACAAAAAAAGACAAAAAATGTCTCTTGGGCTTTTTGTCCAAAATAAACCAGTTCGCATCAAAAAATTATTTTACGTGCAACTACAGAGATACATCGTCATAAATGCAAACTGGATTTAATGTTATTTTGTAGTTAGTACCTGCATTAAACGATTAAACGGTAGTAACAAAACTAATTTGTTAATAACATTTCAATATTGTAACTTTAGTGCTTTTGAAAAAAATTGTTATACAAATTTTATGTATTCCTTTTAAGGGGCTGTATCTTAACAAGGGATGCTCCAATGAAATTTCTTTATATGAAAGACCCTATCTTTTTTCGATGAAGAATCACCTCCTTACATGTATACTTATTTAGTTACATCTTGTATAATATATTGATTCAGTGATATACATTAATAGGTACGTTATCCTTCTCATTCGAATTGTTGAAGTGCAATAAATGAAAGTGTTTTCAATCTGACATTCCAAGAATTGCGCGTCAAATATTATATTATAGATTTCCATGTTAGTGGATTTCCCTTGTGTAGATTAATGTACATGCGAAGTACTTGTTTCGGGATAATATTTTTCAGCTTTATCTTCGAGTAACTTTTCTGCATGATACATATATTTTTGTGAAGAATTTCAAACTAAAAATCTCTATTCATTTCGGTGTGTCACTACTTGTCAAAATGAAACTTTTGATATATCTATGTAAACTGATATTTGACATAATTCGTATTTTTCTTAAAAATGATATCGTTCTACTATTGGCTTTTTCAGTTCGAGCTATGAGAAAATTATAGTTATTTCAGATACCAAGGAATGTAAACACTTTTTGTTATTTCCATCTTCAAAATGGGGCAATAAATAATGGAACTCAAATAAAAGGTGAAGTTATTCGAAAAAAAAATAGCGACTACAATTATAAATGAATATCATAAAACAACCGAAGGAATCTACAGAACTTTCACTCTCATTCATAGTTGAATTTACATTATCAAATACGTCAACTACATACTAACATGCACCGAACCTCAATTTACTTCCGGTACCTAATCTATAAATCGTACTTATTATAGTATAATTCAATTCATTCCAGTCCAGTACTTCAATTAGTGCCATACGATGAATAAATCGATAATCTTTGCGGTAATTCTTTTGACGAGTTCGGTTTACGCCGATCAATCTGCAATCGAACTTTTCCAGGATGTTTATCGGGCATGTCTTCAACAATTCAATATTTCTTGTGTAAAACCAAGAACACTGAAATGGATAAATGCAGTTGCTGAAAAAAAGTCTATCAGAATTACTGAAGATTTAGTTTTAGTCAAAAAATATAGTCCTGAAGTCCAGGTGAGTTATTAATCAGTAAGTTATTCAGGGCGATTACTAACTACGGTACGAAACTTCGGAACGTGATTCATTAGATCGTTTCAAGAAAGAAATTCTTCGCAGTTGCTTTCTTTCGAAATCGAAAGAATGGTATCCACAAAATATTATAAATATCTTCTAATTCTAACTGATTTGATTGAAATTCAATACAGTATTTGAAGTAATAAATTACGTATTTAACCCTAACTATGTTGGAATTCTTTGATTCAGTGACGTCTTATTGGGCACTGCAGGCAATAATATTGAGAAAGTACGTCATCATCTTGATTTTTGTAGCTTTTTCTGATCAAGCAAACTCAAAATACAACTTTTTAGTCTCTAGTACATTTTTTCACTGATATCGAAAAACATATCCCCCCGTTTGTATCAAACTTTTTTTCGAGCTAGTAACTAAATATAACTTAATCAGTTCAGGGGCGTATCCTAAAGCACATGAGTTGATATTTGAAACGCCACTGGTCTCCACTGGTTTTCCATTGTAAAGTAAATATTCATCTGCTTTTCATCCAGTAAAGTACCCTAATAGCGTAATTTCATGTGCTATATTTAGCACGCTACATGCAAGATTATGCATGCTTCCTCAGACGTTGTCATAAGTGCAAACGCAGGTGGTGTAAAACCAGAACCAGAAGAAGTTATATTCAATGAAGATAGAAGAAAATGTTACAAATCAAAACATGAAGATTGTATTGCAGCTTGAAGTCAACCCAAATACAATTTGCAAAGTTCTTAAAAAAAACCTATCATATCCATATCATATACAACTGGTCCAAGGTCTACTGTTTTGGGATTCTCATGCAAGATTGGTCATGAGGAATACCACAGGTATTTTTATTATACGATCAATGACAAAACCATTCATTGCAATGGTTTAATTTATCACAAGGTCGACACTGTGCTGATTTACTTCGAGATCGAGATTATTTACTTTTCTTCTATCGTTTTCAAGACATATTGTCCATAGATAGTTTATAGAATGAGTTGAAGTGATTTTTCATCCCAAAACAAGCTGGATGAATGTAAAGGAAACACACGAGACCAAAACGTTGTATTTTTAGTTGCTTCACCTAAAAAAATATAAACTACAAACAACAGTGGGGTACTCACTGACTGCGACGCTTATTGTGACGCCACTGAACCTAACAATTTCGAACTCACTGGAACTAGATAAGTGCCTTATCACTTCATATAACTGTTCGAAACCTCACCCAAATCCATTTAAGGATTTTTATGCGTTTTTCTAACCTCAACGCCTTATGTTTCAAAAACATTTCAACTCCGGACGTACGCTCATAGAAACTTATTTATATAAAAACGACGACCCAAAAATTGCCGTCTGAAGTTTCATACCCTAGTTAGGAAACAGTGTATTTTTGTTTCAATCAATAGTTCAAATTCGTTATCCTTCCTCATTCCTGATTTTTACTACAAGATGAATCCAATTGATTGATTTGAAAATTCATCGTAAATTGACGAGAGAATTTTCACAAACAATGACAATTTTGAACTTCATTTTTCATTGCAGGAGAATAGAAACTTACAGAAAGACATTTTGGAAAAATTCGAAGATTTTTTGCAGTCTCATGATATTGTAGCCAGTGCCCCAGCTTTACTTCGACCTGACGGTCCTTTGGGAAAATATGTACCAAGAACCTTCCAACCAACTGATATAACTGTACCCTTGGCGACCACAGGTGAAAATTCAATAATATGAGTTCACAATCAATTACAGTCTCAAATGAAAAATTTATTGCATGCTATCTACATAAGACTATATATCATAAATTAGTATTATTTGGTATTGATAGTACTAAAAATGTATGGTTCGATAACCATTTTCTCATCGTATTATAACATATAATCTGTAGAATAACATATTTCTTTCGATAAAAAGTGTTTCCAACTCCCCAATAAAGTTACAAAGTGGTACTAGAAAAGCTTTGAAATTTCGTTCTGAGAACTTTCTAATAAAATTTTATTGGAAAAATTGAAAATTTCTTTATAACTCCATATAAAACATCCAATGTGAAGTGAAGTATTGGATGTTATCTCTAATAACCAAAACAACCTTTGGAATTTAATTCATTCAGTATAAGACATTTACATTTTTGAAATATTCTTATGAAGAAACAATCTTCTCAATTGAATTTTCAATGTGAATGGAAAGATTTGAATATATCAGTTTTTTCAAAAGATATTTGAATTTATTATACACCTATACTGTTACATATTTCTGGAAAATACTTTTCTGGAAAAATTCGAATATGGAGAGTATCACTTGATATTTCTCAACTTCTAAGTCCGAACTACTGAAATCCACCATTGTCAATCACTTCCAAACATACATTGATATCTATTTGAAACTTTCATACGAAATATGTTTGATAACTTTACCATTACTACGAACTTCTAACAGAAGCTCCATGTGACACTCACAGCAAATTTTTGGAAATTGCAAATAATTGTGTTAGCAATTCCATCTGGACAAAACATTATCCTTAGTATGCCAACTTAGTTTGCGAAACGCATTTTGAGAAAAGTATTGCATTATTTCTGGTGTTTGGAGAATATGCTTGTTTTTGATTTATTCCACGTCAGAGATTCCGCTTTTATCTTTTATTTCAATTTCATTTGTCATCATTCATTATGTTTCCAAGTCGAAATGAAAAAAAAGTTCAGAATATGTGAACTATTCGGAATCTGAAATAGACATTCGAGAAGGTGTGGAATGATTCTAATTTAAATATAGTGAAAAACTGATAGAGAACAACTTCAATATTATTTTGTAAAACATATAAATTTTGTATTGAAGGGGTTATATTTTTAGGAGTGATTAATTTTTTTGGAAAGAAAGTTTTTGGCTTCCTACTACTCCATCTGGATACAAAAAAAAAGAATAAGGGAATCTTCCAAAGACAGGAAGGAAGTAATCAATTTGCAAATAAGTAACCATATACATGGATGTGTAGATCATGCAAAGAAGAAACTTTCAGACACAAACATTTTCGAACAAAAATGCATTCTTTTTCTCAGGATAACAAATATTTTCAACGGCTTTCTGTTCCATTTTGTGAAAAATATTTTGATTATATCTATTTGCTCTATTTGATTTTGAATGAAATAATGTAAAAAATCAGAATTTGTAAGACGCGATGTTGAATGTACGAAAATATTCTAAACAAGAGCTTGATCGATAACCAATTAACAAGCTATTTTCGATATGAATGTGTTTGCTACGAAAAATTCTACCAATATATGTCGTAAAGTGACTAGAATATGATTTTATTTCGAATTAAGATTCATTTAACAATCATTATGTTAACAGGTCGATCTTCAAAACTGGTCAAAAAAGTTATTTTCCCGTTCCTTTTGGGTCTTAAATTCAAGACTGCTGTTTTGGTACCTCTTGCCTTAGCTCTGATAGCATTGAAAACTTGGAAGGCTCTAACTCTAGCGCTACTGTCACTGGTTCTTACTGGAGCTATTGCAATGTTTTCGAAATTCATTGGACCAAAGGTGAGTTGTAAGCTACATTCCCAATAATGAATTTTATATATTGATGTTGTTATCAATGATTTTTGGGGTGTAAAAATATGAACATTCGCTTTGGAGGAATCAAATTCATTAGAGTTTCAGAAATAATACGGGTGAAAGACCACTTAACCAGAAATATAAAAAAACAAAAAAAAATTTTCATTATATATGACTCAAAAGAAGTTGGTTATTCGATAATTTTTCCACTACTTATCATCTCCGAGTCAGATACCAGAAATGGTTGAATCATTGTACTTCACAGTATCTAATATGACTCTACTTTGATTCGAGATCTATAAAAGAACAAATGAACTTAGAATGAATAGCTGAAATACCAATACAATTAATAATGGAAAGTGAAATGAAAATACAATAAAACGAATAAAATATATTCAAGATGAAAAATGATAAGATCACAGAGTAAAGAGAAAAATAATATAAAATAAAGAATGAAAATAAAACCAGCAAATAATTAAAAATAATAAAATGAAAAAGATTTCAAACCAAGTTACTTCGGGACGTATCGATTGTTAGTATCCACAATCGTCTTCGAATGATAACATCACCCAAAAACTCGTGAAGTAGCTTAGTTTGAAATCTTCATTACATTTTTTTTTTATTTTTGCTTGTTTTTCAGTTCTCTTTTTTTTACCCTGTGATCATCCTCATTTTATTTTAATTCCATTTGTTCTTTGATAGATTTCGAATCATTTTGGACAGTGGAAGTCTGAACTAATATAATTTCGTTCTCTACTTCTCCATCTTTTTCCCAAAATCTAATTATTAAAATATACCCCTTTCAATTATTAATTTCATTTCATTTTAGGTACCGACTTACGAAGTAGTACATTACCCACATCACCCCGTGCATGTAGATTATGGTCACATCGATGTAGTACCAGCCCCTGCAGTACCATATGGTCATCCTGTATATGCTGCTAGAGCTTTTGATGAACAACAGTTGGCCTACACTCCGCAATCAAACTAAAACCGAGAATGCTGATTAATATTTATTATTTATTTTTAATTTATTCATTAAAAATATAAAATTCATGAGATTTTTATTTTATGATGGCATAGTCTTGAACAAGATGCTACATGGAGAATATCATTTCAGTAATTACTCAAGTGGTTGAACAAAGGATATTACAAAATGACTATCGGCTTGAGAGTTTGGATTAGTTCACCCTTAGGAAAGAAGTAAACTTCATTAATATTCGTACACTAGCTTATTGAAATGACATTCTTTACTGCTCTCTCGGTTAAAGTGGATAGCAGATAGACCCAACATCTTGAGGATATAGTAACAGGAGTAGGCTGGATCTTATTGTTCCCTGAACTTCAGTTGACTCCGAGGAACATAGATACGGCATACTGATAACCAATGAAGATTTGGATGATGAAGCGACACTTGCCATGATCTCGTGTTCAGCTCTACACCCTCAGAGGTGGCATTGGAAATATAAAAAATATAATATAATAGAAAAGAACTAGCAATACTTGATTAAAATCTATAGGTCGGTAGCTGGTCGGTAGCTTAGGAATCACACGTTAAAAGGTAAGACTTCTTTAGTCCATAGTTCGAACAAGTTTCGACTTCTGAGGGTTCTCGTTCGTAGGGGTACGACAGCTGGTTAACGGAAAAACATGAATTTTTTAAATATATTAAAATTCGTCAATAATTATTAACGCTTGAGATAGCGAAACACGTGTCTTGGTTTTTGTGAAACCTTTTATAGCGTGAGTCATACAATAAACTGTATTAATGAGTTAAAATATAGTATGGTATAATATAAGATAATAGGCTTTCACGGCCGGAGTCATCAATAACAAGAACAAAATCCATACTGATTGGCAGAGGTCAAATGGACAATACCAAAAGTTTCGTCTGCTATCGTGGCAGACATTATCTGTACGTGCATTGACTGCGAGGATGTAGATTGTATTTCTAAGTCTCAGCAACAACGGACTTTGATAATAATATAATATATTCACCTAGTTATCCAGTTACCAAAATGATAGATTGGAATTACAAAAGCAAAATAATAACGAAAATACTCGAACACTTTGAGAACTAGTGAGCATTGTCTCCAAACATTTCTACCAAAATAGAGTTATACAGCTATGAACACTTCTTTCCAACAGCTATAAAACTGATAGCCATGATATCGACATCCAGATGTTATCATTCTTGAATCATACGTGACTCTCGGAGCCAATTTATGCATCATTCTCATAATCTCAATCACAGTCAGTATCACTGTCCTAAACAAATTGAACCAATGGGATCAAATATACTGTGTCAGCTTGAGTTTGCACCATATAAAAAACTGCTTTTGTAAATTCTACGAAAAGAAGATTTTTTACAAAAATATCTGCATGGTCTTGAACCTAAAATGGAATTATCATTTATAAAATGTTTCAAGTCGTATACGAAGTTTGTCAAAAAATAATAATTTTGTCCAACAGTAAAGTAAATCATCGGAAACTATTATCTTTTTATTAGTTGAAAATTCGACAATTTTCACGTCTCTCAACCTCTATGTTACATTATTTGGATGATGTATTGAAATGAATTTTACAATAATTCTCAGATACATAAATATAGTGCTGATAAAATCAATTGCTTTTATTCTGATTAATTCGGCAGTTTCTTGATGAAGATCCATATTAATTTCATAAACTAGAGCTCACGATTTGATCTCTACAAACTTTATTTGAAAAATATATTACATGCTTCACTAACATAGTAGCTTTATCAAATCACTGTTGATGAAGCTACTGTGTTAGCGAAACATGGCGTTATACATTTTTCAAATAGAGTTTGTGGAGATAAAATCGTGAAGTGTACTTCGTGAAATGTCAATTGCGTAACAGTATTGCTTCAACGTGTTCACTCGCCTTCTCTTACAATACAGGTCTCCTTTCTAAAAAAAAAACCCAATGCATTTCTGATTATTGTTCGACCGATTTATTTTGTAGAAATTTATATTGAATAAAGGATAAATAAAATAACTTTTGTTTGAAGGTGATTGACAATGTTTTGTAATGTATTTCATCAGTGCGGACTTCCATTGTCTAATATAATATAAATTAATTTGATAACCCTGCAAAAAATCAAAAAGATTAACCGAAAATAACAATTTTATTAAACAACAACAACCAAACAAATAAAAATTGAAATAATAATAAAAGCTGAAAAAATTTAAAAATTAAAAATATTAATAACAAAAAATGAAAAAATAAAAATTAAAAAATTTCGAACCAAGTTATGTCACAAAGTTTTGTTTGTTAGTATCCACAATCGTCTTCGGGTGATAGTATTCTAACTCAGATATTAGTGGTCAACCAGATTTATATCCTCAAGAAATCACTCAAGAAATTTCAACATTTTAGCATCAAATACATTTTACTTCAGCCGCATAGTTCAAATTGTGAAGAAGCAGATTGTTGAATAGGTACCTTCACTGTTTTTTGTTGAAGTTGAATTTGAATTGTTTCCTGATTTCAAGTATTTGCTTTTCGTTCAACAAGAATTCTGTTTCGTTTTCTTTCTCAGTTCAAATAATGGTTTTTAGGTTCATACAATATTTTGTCAAAATATAAAACTTCAAAATTTTAAATTTCTTGTCTACTTACCTTAAAATGATCATTTATCAGTGCATCATACATAGCTTTGCACGTTTCAGGTATAATCTCGCTTAGGGCTTGAGGTGAAATACCTGTTCTAAACTCAAGATCGGTATAAGAACATCCTGCTGCTAAATATCCTAATGTAACGACCAATCTTTCTTCAGCGGATATTGCCTTTCTCATGATTGTGTCTTGTTTTGTTATTATATTGCAAACTCAACACATTAAAGACGTATAAGCATCAGAATCCATTCTTATATGATTTTTAAAATCCAAAGGTTTTTCTTGTTGCAACACTTTTGATAAAGTCATATGTGAAATATTTATTTTTGTCCATCACCCACTTTTTACACTATTTTCTCTTTTTAACTTCTCGTTGTTTATCGTTGTCATCATCTACCATTAATACCGTAGCTAAAAGAACAACAGCTTTTCATTTTGAAATTTTCAACAACATATCTGCAAACCACTTTTTCACCAAAACTTTTGAAAGATTTAAGTCTAAACCTCGGCAGTACGAGCTGTTGTTAGGTGTGAATGAAACATGGTTGTACTGCATGCCGTACGATTTTCTTTACAATTTGCAGTTCAACATGCAGTACGAAAAATCGTAACGGGTGTAAGTCGCTTTTGTCCTTTGCCTTGACACCAACGTGATATATTGAAAGTAATGGCGAATTGTTGATACTAATGACGGTTGTTTTGTCGGAACTGAAATTGACTCATTCTCTATACTTGACACCGCATTTTTTATTTCCGTAGAATTTTAGGGAAATTGTAACGTCATATCCATGTAGAAAATAGGGATATATCCTTAGATTTGGGGGAGAATTGATGTTTCATAAAAAGTTGTGTGATTAATAGTGAGAGAGACACGTGTGACGTAATGATGCTGACAGAGATGGAGATGGTATCGAGGTGATCAGTTGCCAAAGCAAGCATGACAGGTTGTTTATGTGGCGATGTAGCATTCGAAGCGTTGCCGGTTTTAAAAAGGGTTAGGAACACGACTCAATAAAAATTATACATTGGAAGCGCGAAAGTGATATATTAATAATGATGAATGAATGATCAGATTCATTCATCAGTGCGCATTCAGTGTAATATACAGGGTGTCTCAAAATACATCATTGAAGAAAAAACATGCCATCAATGTGTATAAGGTGTGGCAAAAAGCATGATTTAAGGAAAAAACATGACAGTTCGATAATGCTGTAACATTTTAACATGCGATCCCTCAATGTGCACAAGGTGTCTCAAAATAAATCATTAAAATGAACATTTCTTGGAAGTGTACAGGGTGCATCAATATACATCATTTGAAAGAAACATGTCGGTTTAACGAAAGACTAGCGTTTCAACGTGTGATCCCAATGAGAAACGTAAAACTTTCCAACGTGCGATTTTTTAATGTTCACAGGGTGTGGTAGAATACATCATTGAATTGAGAGACATGGCGGCTATCTGCTTGAACTGCTTTGTTATGCCAGCAGTAGCAATGGCTAAACTACCTAGCGCTGATAAACAAGCAAAATTTGGACTGAGTGATAGTATTCCACCGATTTTAGGAATCGGTATGATTCGCAATGTGCGAATTATTTTCCCACCTGCAGCCCTTGTATATTTGCGTTCTGCTTTCAGTGTCAGTTCAGCTGCTCTTTTAGAATAATTGCGGAATTCCGTGAAGAAGGATCACTCTTTTGACCGCAATATTATTAACACTATGTGTGAAACACATGATCTAACTATGCATATCACAATTATTGAGTTTGGGCCTAGAAGAGGTGGTATTAGTAAACCACTTGTTGGAAGATAGAGTGATGGATTCATTCTCACATCAAATGGTGATTATGACATTCATAATAAGTGGTTGCAGAATATTGGAGAACCTGTAGCTGTAAAGACTCTGTCACTGAATGATATGTTAACAATGACATTAAAGAAGCCAAAAAGTCAATCCTGAAGTATTTCCAAGAATTCATTGCACCAGCGGTACGTCACGTTAGAGAATGCATTGATTCAAACTTATAACTGACAAAAAAACACTAATAACTTCTGCATTAGCTAATCAATTAAGTAATGTGCAGAAGCGAATTGGCGTCATAACTGAGTTGGTTGATACTTTTACCGAGCAAGTTATTGAAGTTGAACAGTCAGTCGTTGAACCCGCACCTGAACAGTAGAAAACTGAATCCTCAACTTTATCACTTAAAGAAGTCATACAGCAGTACTATGAGAACTGTGAAATGGCAGGTTGTGAAAGAAATACACAAGCCGGCGCGTCGAAATTTTCCCCATCGAAAGACAATA
>WOGP01008312.1:0-11285 GCA_015342065.1 Leptinotarsa undecemlineata
TTTCCCTTGACACTTATCAGGTCAGCTTTCTGGGAACGTAGATTCGTTTTTGTACATCATCTGTTTAGATACATATTTTAACAATGAATACGTGGCTTTTGCTTTATTCTTCTGAATTACAAGAATCTGCTGTTCTTCTTTCCTCGAACCATCTCTCTACAACGAGTTTAAATAAAAAAGAATCCACGAAGAAAAAATCCATAGGGGTAGATGAAGTCTTATGGTGTAGCTCTTGAAAAAGTTCTATCAGAGTATATCAATTTTCGACAGCCTGAAAGTATCGCGCGTGGATAACAAATTGCTGATGGGAACGTTGACTGAAAATTTAGGCAAAAACAAGGACATCAGCAAAAAAATTGCGAGAAGAAAGGAGATGAAAACTCATAAACAGAAAAAATCAAATAAATCAAGAGTTGTCAAAAACAGACTGTCATACAGTGAGGTTGGTAGTGAGCTGAGGGTAATGAACATCCAGGAGCCACTCTGAGTCGGTTACGTACAAGCTGACCTTCTTCAAGAGGAACAGGTGTGCGAAGGGGATAATACTTCGTCAGGTAGTCACACAAATCTGCAGTTCTTAATTTCAGCATAGGGTTCCTGTGTTACCTATGTTAATGAAGAAATGAAAGAATGGCCCGGGAAAACTGTTGGGGTCATGGGAAAACTTTCGAATATTCAAATTTTTCTCTGATCCGTGTCTCTGAAAATATATTTTTGAATGCATGGACTGTCAATACTTATCGATAGAAGCAAACCTCAACAATAACTAAACAATAACTGACCTCTAATGTATCTTTTTTTTAACTATACTATTTCCATTAAATTTTTTTTTATGACAATGTTGAAAATACGGGTCTTTGTTTTTGGTAGGTCGAAACATTATTAGAGCGTGAAGCTGTGAAAAATAGTTAGTGAATTGAACTGTATTTTTACTCAATTACTTCCTCTCATTCGAATTGAGTTAGGCAACGACGGTATACCTTGCGTACGAGGTAGTTCTTGATTAAATTAGTCCATTATCTAGTTTCATCATACGGTAATCGGTTTACTTTGCTGTTGATGAGCTAATCGTTCGGCCTATATTTCACAGGATTACTCAATAAAGTTTAAAATAGCTCTTCGAAATTACTCTTTCATGACAATTAGTCCTAGTTCGCTTTGAGCGTATATTTGCAATGTGGGATTGCGTCACCATTCGTTGGTGCGTTCATTGTAGAAAATGTGTATAATCATTTGTAGTTTGTAACTTTATTGGATAATTGGGTATAGTTGAATGTGTTCAGATTTTTTAATTATGAAGCGACATTCATTACTGCATGTAGCACTTGATTCTTTCAAAAAAACTCAACCCAAAATCCTAATATTGTTTGTTTTTATTTTTCAGGTAAGAGAAGACATTAATAAAAGTAAAAGAGATGAGATGATTATCTAAAGCAGTAAGGTATTTATAACAATTCAATATAAAAGCCTACTACATAACTGTATATACCTAGTTCCAGTCATCTCCTGATGATGCTCACTTGGTTAGCGAAATGCGCGTCGAGAGGCAGCATTTTTGTTTTGCGGTAAAAGTGTTTTGAATAATTCTAATTATACATAAATTCTTAGAACGTACTATTTATTCTGAACTGCTGAAATCTGAACGGTTACTTTTGTGGATGGAAAATCTGAACAAAGATAAATAAAATGGAAGAATTCATTTCATCACGATGATATCAAGTCGTTTCAAGGTATAAAACATTCCTATATGTTTTATAGATATTTATTCAGAGGGATTTAATTGAAAGGTGAACTCAAAAATGGAGGTAACTTTTTTTTGATTTCCACCATATCATTAAGTTGAGCGGGGTAGGAACTTCAATAAGAAGATATTCATCAAAATATGTTCTTTAACAAGTCTGTCACTTAATAATGAAACAACCGACGCGATAATCGACAAATAAATTGTGATAAATTACGCTTTACGATTTCTCGTTACAATTCATTTTATTGCACATTTCGCCGAATTGTAATCTGCATAAACAGGAAACCGTCGCGAAAATCTGGGGTCAGAAAACTCCAACAGAGACAACTACTGACTAATATTGGACAAAGTGGCGAGAAATCGTGTATTATATATACACTTGGACAACGAATCAATCAATACACGTTTTTATATAGTATCTACGGTTTGAAATCTTTAGTAGATAGTAAGTGATGTATATATACATTCAAACATTAGGAATGACTAACTCTAATGTTCCGCATACTAGAGTAAATAAGTTGCCAGAATATATTGGAGTTGGACGCATGTGTAAAGAACCATTGACCTTACTGTATAGTTGGTAGCTTCGAAGGAAAAACCCCCCGCATCGGTTTATTTACCTTCATTTACATGATATGATAACACGACGGTAGAAGTAACACGTCTGGCTTTGCAGTCATGTGCGATGTGCTCTAATGGGATTAGTCAAGACGATTAGAAAGAAGAAGACCCTGATCGTACATGCAAGGGATTAAAATTCCTGTTTCAGCTCGTGATTATATTATGAACGAATGTTATATTTTTTGTCTGACCTCTGTAAATGTTTTTTATTTTAGTTCAATCAGGATTAAATTACTCATAAAATGTGTAACGTCAACTTTCGAAGGAAACCGAAAATATTTTTTTGAAAAGTTTCTCGATGAAATGCATTCTAATCGGTTCTAGCTCTTTCCTCTACAGAACATGAAATACTTTGGCTTGCGACTTTTCGTTCATCAAATTTCATCATCAACTTTATTTTTTTAATACGATGGAACATTTTCTAACATCTCATGATGATATACTCTCTATAAAGATGCGTTGATTTACAGATATTCACCTCCAAAAAATCGGAAAATGGCTCTATTTCAGAAACGGATGGTGCTAAAAATCACATTCCAATATAAAATCAATCATTATTTTACCCGATATCAAAAATCAACAGGAAATTTTGTTACAACATTTCAGATTCAGATAAAATTTAGATAAAACCGAATTGTCCACTTGTGTTCTCAATCGGGCCATTTAATCAGATTATAAGATATAATAATAGTAGTAAAGGAGTCATCCTGGTCTCATTGCGCATAATCAGTGCATATGAATTTTTAAGCCAATGATCGCCTAAAGGCACGACCTCTTCAATACAAAAATAATATAAATTGCCTTATTTAACAAAGATGCAAGTAATTGGTAGGGTCAATTCAGTTTTGTATTAATTTCGGTTTCAAAAGCAGACATTTGAATAGTTGGAAAGTCATTAAAAAATCAAAATTGATATGTGAATGATGTTTTTGTAACTTCTGAATTAAGATACATCGGTTTTATTCTTCATCTGAAACACACATTGTATTATCGAAAATACACCATGTTTGTTTCAACTTTATACCAGCTACTTTGTTTTACCGAGTTACGGAAGCGCATGATAGCTCGATAGTCAAGAGATATATGGTAGTATCAACATTTTATGCAAAATAAGTGTTCTACTTCCATTGTTTGGCTTACGAGGTCATAGTACGGTCAGATTAACAGCGAATGATTGATCGATGTTTATGTTCTTTTTCACGATATTTCAAATGGAGCGAAGATGGCAGGGCTTTCATAAAACTAGACGTCGATACATTTTTTCATAACCCAACTTATGACTGTCATTTTCTATTCTAGTTGCATCAAATTGGTAATCAAATAATAGATTCTTAAGCGTTTTCGTATTCGCCATGGCATATATTGCGATAAGGCAGTGTTTCCAATGAAAACTCGCAGGACAGCACCACCGCTCCGGCTTCTCAATGATAACCAAATCACACATTCAAATTCAATTATGTTTTAGTTCTAGAGTTGTCTATATTTCTCAAAATACGGGTTTCAAATGTATTTATATTGTTTTAAATGTCTTCCCTACTACGTGTGTATTGCGTTCAACTTTTCACTTAATGAACATACGTTTTTCATTAATTGTGTAAGAAATCGTTTCCAGACAAAAATAAATTGAGTTTAAGAGAGAGTGTAATTGAGAAACACTACCAAATTACCTTCAAGGTTGCTATTTTCAATCAATCAATTATTTCTAATACGTACTTATTTAACTGTTAATTTCATGCGACAAATTTATTGTCATCCAATGTTTGTTTTCATCCACAAATGATATATGATTTCAATGTGAAAGCTATAACACTTAATTGACCAGGAAAGAATATAAGGCTTAATTGATTTGTGAGAATTTTAAAGAATCCTTTATATTGTGAAATATATTCGTGTTGTTATCATTTTTGGACTTGTCATCATTCCAATGGTATGAAAGTAAAGCACGAGGTCAACCAGATTTGTCAATAAATGAAAAGTTAAACAGTTGATATTTGGGAAAATATCACCCAGTGTAATTACCACATTTCGAGGGATGCTTGTGAGTATAATGATACAAAACAGTAATTTGTGATTGAAAGTGATACTGTTTTTTAGAATATTCTCATTAATGATCCATTCACTCTTATTTGAGTTTGAACCACTTGCCAAAATATTTTTTTCTTTTCCATTTGAGGATATTTATTTATGAACAGATATTCTTAACGTTTGGAATCAAAATCATTTGGTGCCAAACAAGGACTGTACTGCGGATGATCCATTGAGTTGATTTTTAGAGGACTCTAACAGTCGGTCATGAAAAAGGAATGTTTTAAAAGGACTCTAGATACCTACTCACTAGGTTGGAGTTAAATAGATTTGAAGCTAAAAACTATTTCGACCCACTTCTCATAACTAATCGCAGCGCTTTTCTACAATATCCGCATCGGTGATTACCTTGTCCATCAACGAAATAATTTCGATATGGCTTGAAGCGAAAACACATGCAATAGGCATATTAGTTTAACAAAACCTAGGTGAAATTTGGTGGTATAGGAAATATGATCTAACTACACAGAAGTAGAGCAGAACTTTAATGGGTTTTTTATGAAAAATTTCAAAATAATTTCTTGGCGGTTTTACGACTGTTCTTGATTATTCACAACAAAGAAGTGACACATATTTTCTCGCATATTTTCCATATCATACTTAGGAATATAAGAAATTGTTTCCGAAAAAAACATTTTAGATATATAACTTGGACATTCTTTGTCATTCTCATTTCGGTTTACATTTACTTTTCCATTTGTCATGAATCTGGTGTTGTTACACATATCTCAACTGGAGTAAACGATGTATATTTTGAGTGATTTACAATGGTCGGTGCTGTAGAAAAACACATTGTGGTTTGTAGCTAAATTAGCGAAGTTCTTCATTTGTCTTTATTAAAAAAATCCGCTGAACAATATGTGGAGAGTGAATGAAATAACATAAATGTATAAACATTAAACAGCCTACTTGGTGACATATTTCTTGTTTTTTATAAATTGTCAAGACCAAGTTCGTCCACTTTCCAAGATATAGTAGTTCGAAGACTTTCAAAATCGGAATTATATAAAATGTAAAAATAAAATACAAAAAATTTTGATGAACAATATTTAAAATTACCATTCTTCGAATGTTCTAAGTATACACCTATCTGGTATTGATATATTCTACAACGTGCAGGCCCTCTTTGACTTATTACTATTATTAATATTACCTTTAGCCAACATTCCTCATACTTATTACATTTGCACTCGTTAATTGCCTTCGTACCCATGAAATGATAATTTACTCCAATCTCATTACATAAAATTTCATTCAGATTCAATCAAGTGTGTACTAAAAATTATAAAACCCAGAAGCAGAACGTATATTAATTTCACTCTCACTGGATTGTTCCACATCTCGTGAGTTGAAAAGTGGAGGATATTAGTTTTATCACCTCGGGCCAAACGTGTAAATAACCGGATTATTTTTTTCATTTCTTCAATTTCAGGCTTTCGATTTGGCCAGGTTTCGTGACCCTGTAAATGTATGCCAATCGAGTAGCAGAGTAACTAATAATTTATAATGTTTATTCACTGTCTTCGGAATATTTCAACGGATTATTACAGTGATTATTCTGAATGTCTTTATTTATTACCTTCGATGAATCTATATGGGACGACTTATGAGAGATTACTCGAAATTAGATATGGTATTTTCGTAGTTTGGTGAGAAAGTTTATTTGAACCTTGATATTTTTTAATGGAAATATTATTGATTAACAAGAAGTTAGTGGCACCATTCAAAACTAATTGCTCAAATACATAGTGACGAGGCAGAACTACCAGGAAAATAATTTTTCGCATAAATACAAAAACAGGTATATTTTGTTTGTGAGTTGTGAGGAACATATTTTAACCCAGAAGTCATTTCAATTCTGCAATATTTTAAAAGAATGGGGGTAAAGTGCGACGTTTGAAAATTGTATCACTTGTTTAGAGAATATAGAACTTTGTAATTCTAAAAATTTGTTTCCGAAAGAATGTGAAAATTTAAATAAAATTCACTTTGAAGCTTATCCATATTAATCAAGTAATTGATGGAAACGTCTGTCAATCTCCTTCGTCTTATCCACCGTCTTGTTTGCAGCCTCCTGTTAACAAAATACCCGTTGTTGGTATCTTTGTGTTTTGGTTTCTCCGGTAGAGTCCATTTAACGACATAATGGGTCATAGTAGGACAGGTCCGATTACTTGTTTTGACATTGAATTTTCCTTCTAGGAATAGTCTTACATTTCTTATGATTCGCTCACTAGTTCATAGTCCACGGCTCATACACATTCCAATTGTGGTTGTATGCTAGTATAAATTATATGTGTTCAAGTTTGTGAAAAGTGACCTTTAAAAATTGAATATTTCCTATGAGAAGTACCCAGTCGAAATGAAAGTTGTCTGCAGGTTGATTCTATTTCTGTAGGTATCCTGTTCATTCAGTCGTATTGGTATACTATTAATACTGACCTTGTGATGCAAATAGACACCTACCATTCATTTCGTCATATCAAAGTAAAACAAACAAAGTATACTTTAACGAAAAAACATAACTCGATTTGCAATTCGTCAAATTATGTAACCATTAAATACCTACTCACGACAACATGCATTATCCATTAACATTAATTAATTCCCATTGAGTGAAGCAGACGAAAGTTTTTTATTTAACAGTATATGTTTATTTCACTGTAAATACTGGTCTCACTTGAGTAGTTTGAGTGCTACCGCTAACGATAGTGAAGAAAGTTGGCATGTAAACCAATTTTGTTACCAGGGGAGCGCTTTGCGTATCACAGGATGAAATAATAATCAGGGGGTGAAATACCCGTGAAACCACAAGGGACTAACTAATAGGGTCTCGTTTCTTTCGTTTACATACATTGCTTACTAGGAAAATGTTTTTCTCTATATTTTTATCTATTTGCAGTTTATTTTTGGAAGGTAAATATTAGGTTCATAAAAATTTAACTTTCATTTATTATATATTCTGAACCATATTGAATTAGTCTAAGTGGTGATTATGAATTTGAGGGAGGAAAGTATTTTAGAAAACTTGAGTGAAAATTCATCCTCATTTCCTGAAGACGCCAATTTGGTTGGCGTGTGTGTGGTTTATTACTGCACTCCTTTAGATTTTTTTGTTTGTATGAAACCAGGGAATGTAATGAAAAATTAACGGAAATTTGCGATTCATCCAAACCTCAATACGAATCGAATGCTTCTTTGTACTATCTGAAGAAAAATTAGTTTTCATGGAAAATTCAACTTGAGACCTCACGTTTTATAATCCAACATACTAACTATTGCCATATCAGAAGGCTACATATGTTTGTTTACTATTAGAGACACGTTACTTCTCCCGATCGTGTCTATTTCTATGAGTATTAAACTTACAGAAAGCTCCACTAAAAAACTTGGATCAATTGTATATATTGAATTATGTAACTACATTTGTTACAGGTGTGTACTGAAGATATTTTACGAAAAACTTTACAGTTCGAGGATATTCCTCAGCTTGAGAAAAATATCAGCAGTAATAGTGCAAGGACACGATGAATACAAAATGATTTCACTATTTTAAATATCAATTGCTGCTACCTGAAAACAATGTACTTTAGAAAATCTCAGTGTTCCGGTAGTATTTAGTCAGAAAATGTTTCATGGGTGAGTTTAATTTTTATATGTTCTCACCTTTTCATAAAACATTTGATACTTATGCTGCTGTTTTTGGGAACTGAGAATTAACGAGATCCTACCTTTGAACTTGCGATGCTTAGCACAATCGACAGGAAGATACTTACAAATATAAATTCTTTTTGAAGGTATGATGTTGATACATTAAATTATACAAAAATCACTTTTCGCTATTCAGATTGAACTTCAAATATTTGTTATGAAATTGAAACATGTAATGCTTAGAAACGCTACACATCTTAATGAATGAAAGGATATTGATATCAAATATCACTTGCTACCTGGTAACTTGAAGTTTCCATGTCAGAATTTTAATTCTGGAATATTCTAGCTGGTTGTCTACTACCGATTATCCTAAAATTTTGAACAATAGCAAGAATCAAATCAAGTCATTTTACCAACATATATGTGTATTTGGAAAATGTGAAAATGAACACAAACTATTTTCCGCAGTCAGTTTTGAACTGAAGTTCTAATCAGGTCATGGAAAGTTTTCAACTACTACTACAGACAAAAAAATGTAGATACAACTAGGCACTGTGAGCTGGATTATAATTCGAATTGAGACTGCAAGGGAAATAAGGAATGCCATTTAAAATATATCAATTTTTTGTACAACTTTCCAGATGTTATATTTTTGTTGACCTATAAAGTTCATTATTATTGAAAACATCCAATTAACAATAATTTAGTCCCATAGTTCTTGGGTATTAATGAGTATCAACTGAAATATGGTGATGGTTCATATCTCAGAGATTACGGTAATCTCGTTTACTTTCTGTTTATGGTGCAACATTATGTTATTCAATAATTACATAAGTAGGTTGATAAATATAAACATATTTATTGAACATCCAGTTCAACACATATTCAATTATTAAAAACAATTTGTCGTCAACCATAAAATGACATAATTCTATTGAGACTTGTGAATGAATATGTTTTCCTTCGATCCTTGGAAACTAGCCTACGCTTTTATTTACTAAAACCAGACATAAAAACCCACATTAATTTTATAATGGAATACGAAATATCTAAAAAATGCTTCATGATTGATGACCTGACACTTAATGTGACATGAAAAGTAGACTAAATATAACAAAAGAAAATAGGATTGCATGATATAATCGAATATTCAAATTTGCTTTTCTGCTGAGTGTTGAAAAACGATCAAATAATGTTGAATTCCCTGAGAAGTGAAGAACTTCACTAATTCAATAATCCAAGCGTTTATTTTTTATCGTTCAAGGAAAGGAAATTATTATTTTCTCATTTCCAATGCCAGATGTCTTTACTCGAAGAACATTTCAATATTTATTATCTCGGTGGAAATGAAAGACAGTTTGACCTTCCTGTTTATTTCCTTGTTTGATTTATCTGATTTTGTGTTAACTTCATCGTTTCGTATGGTTGTCGATTGTCCTCAATTCATCTGAGCTGATGGAGTAAACAGAGTGTATGGTTCCTATAGTATTTTTCGAAATATTTCAGGAGTTGCTTCCTTCTGTTGTAACATTTTTGCCAAAAAACAGTTTTCATTGTATGGTTTAAAAAATATCAATCTTTCATGGACGCTACTTTTGTTTGACACTTTGCGACAAAAAAATCTGTTTTTAAATGAAATTTCAATGATATTTTTGTCGCGACTCAGCTCCAGATTTATCATTCTATCAAATAAATGGGTGACTGTAGAAAGGAAAGATGTCCCGAGTCGTTTTTAAGATATGACTTGAGTTCAGTTTTGTGTTTTTGTGGGTCCATTGGCCCACGACAAATGAAACTTCAGTTGAAAATGACGAAACAATTTAATCAAGTGAACAGAAACAATTCGTCTTTCAATACTGTAAGATTCAAAGTTTTGACTTGGTTTTCGTTAGGTTTACTAAGTTTTCATTTGTCTTTCTTGTTAATTGTCCAAATAAACCAGTTTTAACCTAGATAGTTCATCGTTTTCATTATCTAAATGAGTTAAGTTGATAACCGTTGTTGATGACATTTTTATATTTTTTTTTAGAAAATGGTAATGATATAATGCTATAAAAATCATATGATTCTAGTGGTTCAGGTATGTGAGGTATAAGATAATGTTTTACACTCTAATCACAGAAATAGAAACAACATTGAAGTAACCAAGGTTCTATTTGTTAATGAAATCGTAACGGTCACCACAAGAAATTCACTGGTTACTATTTTGATGTTTGGTTCACCAGTTTTCAATGAATCGTGTTCCATATCGGACCGAATAATTGGATTCAAAACAGTTTTCTGAAAGAAATAATGAGCAAGAAGATAATAAACGCCCTAATAACAGATTAATGAGAGCCTGGCATTGTTGGAAGATTGGGATATTGAAAGTTCTTTTAATTATTTCATTTTCCATCAACAATTAAAGTATTTGTTCGTTTCTGAAATGAATGAATGCTGGCACGAAATAAAATAGGTTGCGGTTTTAACGAGGGAAATCAATTTGTGTTTGTTGTAAGGAGTCGTTAGTTCATATTGAATTGCGTAAATACAAAACCATTGGTAACAAATTATGATGCAGGAAATTTGAAAATAAATTGTAACTTTCATTTATTGCAACTTTGATCTAAAACTCATTATGAATTTCCTCAATAATGAGTTCAGCGGTTTAATCATAATTGTATTACAGCTAATGAATATATGAGACAAGAAGTAAATTGGATATATTATTTCAATAAAATTCAAGACAATCGATGCCATTGAATCTATAGTTGATAAATCTGTTCAGCGAAGTTTATCTAGTATAGTATAAAAAATTATTCATCTGGTTACAATTCTTAAAAAGATAAAGAAAAATTAGTAAATGATCGAAACGATTTGAATATATGAATAATTTGATAATCCAATTAAGAATGGCTCATACAATATATCTTCGAGACATTTATCGTACTATATTTTTTCAAAATCAAAAGTATAAAGTATAAGATTGAAAATAGAAATGAAAATTTCTATGTTTTATACCACTTTTAATTTTAACTAACGTTACTGCATACTCTATATGGACATTTTAAAACGTACTTACACAATAAACTAACAATGACTCATTATATTTGCCATTATATACCATTCAGGTACTTGATTGAGTACCTGAATTTACAGTTCACAATGCGGACTTGCCAATTTAAAAACCGGAGAGTAAATT
>WOGP01008313.1:0-11285 GCA_015342065.1 Leptinotarsa undecemlineata
GTAATAATACAGTTTCCATTTGATATTTTTTGATTTGATATTTTTTTCATGCTATATTAAACTAAACAATAAGTATATCAGGAATCTGGAAGATCGTTCATAAATATAAGGAACAATAACGGTCTCAGTATTGATCCATATGGGACACTATGATCTGAATTCAAAGTTTTTTTTTTCAATGTCATTCATTCTGATGAATATATTTTATTTTCCATGTAGGATTATAACCATGATAGTGCATGTCCTCTAGTCCCTGTAGGGTACTTATAGAATACTAGCTGTTTCCCGCTGTTTACCCGCATTACCGTGGGAAACTGTCCTATGTATTATTCAAGGTCATGATCTAACTATATACCAACTTACATTTGAATCCGCTGGACTGTTTGGCCAACGGTCATTTATAATATTACTAGGATTACCAATGTATTTCATTATAATCCTTTCAGTTTTTCTGCTGATATTATTCAATATTGTATCAGGGGGTATCTACTGATTGACTGAGACTCTTGTATAAAGTACAGCCCAAGCAACTGAACCTACAATCTTGAAATATGAAGGTAAGTTCTTTGTATAGCGTGAATAAGCATTAAAAAAGGAAATCAAAAGTTTCCACTGCCTATCGTCCAACTCGTGCTAGAAATCGCACTTTGTAAAATAAAACCTCGCAATCTTTTCATAGCCCTCTATAAAATTGAAACTATTGCTAGGTTCGTTTGTTATTCTATTCACTTTCAGTCACCAACTACGCTACGAGGAAAGAAAAATAGAAGAAAATCATGTTTACAGAAACAAAGCTGATAGTTTGAAATAAGAAGAGTTGGAAATTCATTCCATTTTAACAGAAGAAAGTCTAAAATTTCTTAACGGATTTTCTCGCGATTCTTGTTAAATTCCAGACCTCAAAATTACGTGGAAATATTCCTACAGTGGTTTGATCACCCTGTATAACATCAATAGCGACCATTAACGCTTGAGTTGTTGGAGATGAAGCTGAAAAATATCTTAAATGATGCTAGAGAGACTACTCAGCGTTATCAGCCGTCTTTTCACATTAAGGCCATTTTAAAAGTCTCATTCATTACGGTGATTCATTTGGCTTCTGAAAACCCATCTTATAATCTCTTGAAAATATAAACAGACTCGCCAAGAACAAAAGTTGAAATGTCTCGTCATTTAAGAACGATGTCACGAATCAAGATAAGGAGAAATAATTACCATACAATCCGTGCTCTTACCGCAGTAGAGAATCCGAGAAGAAGACAAATATTTCTTGAGGATTTATGGAGATAAATAGAACGAAAAAGGGCAGTAACTATTTGCAGAAAATACATATAGTTGAAGTTCTATATTTCCGGGATTATATCTGAAAGGTACACAGAAAATGCAATTATTTTCACATCTGTAGGCTATACAAAATATAACGTGCATTTCCGTTCGAGAGCAATATAGGTACAAATCAATTCCTTACTAGTGGAAGCCTTTATGGAAAATCAATAAATAAATCAATTTTACTGAATTTTTTCAAAAATAATGAGTCGAATAATTTCGTTATCGTAGAAATTATGTGCTGGGGATTCGATGAAGTCGACGAAAGTCGTTTTTTCCAGTTCCTTATTGGCATAGGTGCTACCGGTGATGAAGTTATCGAAGTGTTCGATGGTAGTCGGTTGACTAGATGTCTGGGAGTATGCTGAGACGCTGATTCGTAAAAGGACTAGTGCCGGCTGCAGTTTTTGAAACATGTCGTCAATTTCCCTACTATAGGACTCCATTGTGATGGTTTGGCCCAGTTTCAAAAAGTTATAGTGAACTACCCCAGCCGCTGACCACCATAGAGTAACCATGGTGGTTTTTTGGTGGGTTGTCGCCTTTGAGAAATGTCTGTGTGGCTGATCAGTGTCTAACTACCATTCTAAACGCTTCCTGTTTTCGTAGAGGATCCACTTTTCATCAAACATGACGATCCGTTCTCTGCAAGCGGCCGTCGATGGATATCTCTCAAATAATTTCACCATCAACGATGGAAATTTACGTTCTGTTGGAACTGGATTCCGATCATAATCCAGTAATCCTTGTATTGGGCGATGATCTTCCTTCTCCTGATTACTGCATGAGATCTAAGACGAATTGAGATATCTTCACATCCCAGCTCGAAGAAATGCGCGCCCCTCCTGAGGCACTTCGCTCTCCCGACGAACTCGACACGGAAGTTGAGCGTTTCGGGCATTCTGTGAGTGATGCGTTTCAAACGGCCACCTCCAGGGAGGAGTGTCCCCTGAAGAGCTATAATGAGATTTCCCCTGGAATCGAAGCCTTGATACGTGAGAGAAATCGCTTGAGAAGGTTCTATCAACGGACTTTTTTCCCAGGAGATAAAATTGCGGCAAGCAGAATGACCAACCAAGTTGAGCAGGCCATCATTGATCTTCGAAACGAAAGGTGGGAGGACCTTTTGGAATCCTTCGAACCTGGGGGAGACGAGCTCTGGCGAGTAACCCGCAGGCTCAGGGGGCGGAAGATTTCTCTCTGACCCATTTACGGAGAGCGTGGAGTGTGCTACTCCCCCGCCGACATGATGAAATGTCAGTTTGAGCTTAACGTTGACGATGATGACGACATCGACTGCGATATGCTGTTTGAAGACCCGAGTTCACCGTATCCTCAAGAAAGATGACGATGATAATATCCGTCCAGCTTCTGTGGAAGTACTGATGAGTTCTATAAGGGCCGCAAAGGCCAAGAAAACTCCAGGGGTCGACTAACTAACTAACTAACAAGTTGTTGAAGAGGCTCCCAGACAATTGCGTTGAGAACCTTCTCAACATCATAAACACTTTCCCAGAAGATGGAAGCATGTGATCGTCATCATGATCCCAAAACAGGGCCACAACCCGCTGTTCCCACAGAACTATCGCCCGATCAGTCTGCTTTCGTCGGCGGCTAGCTGGCTGAAAGAGTTGTTCTCCAAAGACTCAACGAAGAAGTTGAGGACCGAAATATTCTGCCTGATGAACAATTTGTCTTCAGGAGAGAATACTCCACTCAGTTACAGGCTCAAAGGCTGGTCGAAAACACCATTCACGAGTTTAACAACCAACAAAAAAGTGCACATTGTTTTATTAGATATCTCGAAGGCCTTCGACCGTGTATGGCACGAAGGCCTTCTGTATAAATTAATCGCGTCCGACCTGTATTGAGGCCTGATCCGGTGGATTGGGTATTTCCTGAAAAAGAAAACATTTCAGGTTAGAGTAGATGGATCTCTGTCTGACAACAGAGAGACCCTCACTGTAGTGCCACAGAGGGCCGTGCTCTCTACGACGTTGTACTCACTTCACACCAGTAACCTTCCGCCGAAGTTGTGAAGATATCCCTGTACGCCGATGACACGGATCTCCTCTCGTCGTCCATGGGTCGGGAGCTCGGCGTCGTCTACATGCAACGTGCATTGGATGACCTCGAGCGCTGGTATCTCGATTAGAGGATCTGAGTGAACCTGAACAAAACTCAGGCGATACCCATGGGAAGATTGAAGTCTTTTCCGGGCAGAAAAATGAGAATCTCTGGAAGGAAGATTAACTGGCAAGCGCGGGTAAAGTACCTTCTAATAGACCGTAGGCTCACTTGGAACTCGCACATTACGTACGTTAAGTCAAGGATCGAGGGTTGGATAGCTAGTCTGTACTCTCTGATCAACAGAAAATGAAAAATGAGTTTGAAGATCAAACTTACCATCCACAATACGATGTTCAACCCTGTCATCATGTATGCTTCAGGTGTCTGGGGACAAGCGGCTACGTAAAATATCTCCATTCTGGAGAGACTACAAAACAAGTTAATGAGGATGATTGTGAATGCTCTTTGGTTTGTGCGGAATGAAGCCATCGAGATTTGCAGCTGCCTTCCATTCGGCAGTCCATTCAGTCGAGGAATCGGCGAGTTTTTGATAGCGCGGAAACTCACGGAAATCCGTTAGTCAGGGAAGCTATAGATTATGCCGTAGACGATCCCTCCCGATATAGAAGGCCCCGACACTCTGTCGAATGAGGTCCTCATGTCCCCCATTAAAGGACGAACCAATTTTTCATCCATCCCACCCCAGCCAAGTAGGGGTACCCCGTGAAGGGCGGTACTGATGTCTGAGGTACTCAATCAAGTCAATTACCTCTGTTATTACCTAGAGGGTGCTATATATGGGCTAATGTAATCAACCATTGTTAGTTCAATGTATAAGTTTGAGAATGTCTATATAGGACGAAACTGCAGTAACGTTGGTTACAAATAAAAGTGGTCGAAAACAGAAAGTTTTCAATTCTTTTTTCTACATTAAAATTTTCTAACACGTAGTAACGGCTACATCCATCAATTCAATAAATATTTTAGTATAAATCCCACTATTATTAGAGAACTAATTACTTTATCAATTGTTTGATGTTCCTGTTGATAAAAAATGAGCGAAACATTCGGGCGCTACTCTATATCAGCTAATTTTGAAATTCAATTTTGTCAGTTTCTATGAAATTTATTCTTCAAGCAAGTGTATTATTTTTTATAATTATGAAATTCTGATCAATGAATAATCAATTTGAAAATATTACATGTCAAGAATATGTGACTTTCAATCCACCAAGAGAGTATATTTTACATTTATTGACTCTTGGGACAGTTGTAGTGTGATTTTAATTTCTTTGCAAGAGGCTACTCAATTTCACTTCCTTAATTATCATTGTCAGACAATTTTTTTTTTTAATTATTTTAAATATTATTCATTGAGTTAAACACAATTTACGTATACTGTAGTGAACACAACTATATGCACTATAGATATTCGAGCTCATTTTAGCGAGGGCAATAACGCCAGTGGGAAGAGAATGGCACAGTCGCTTGCGCATGGAAACTTTAGGTGCGCCTCTAGATGTATCACTTCAAAAAAATCATCACATCTCAGCGAATGACTCAACACAATATGTATTCATTCTGAGGTACAATATTTGCTGGATCAGCTAGTTGTTACATAGTAAACAACTCTATCTGAAAGCCAAGGTATACATTTTAAATCGTTTCAATTACAGCCAAAAATGTGTGTTTTGTTTTTCTCTTCAACTCAATTTACCTTTTTTTCCCCAACGAATTTCATAGGAAAACGTTTACATTGTTTGAGGTATTGTGTCGTATCCGTTAGCGAGTCTTTCAGAGCATTTGCATTTTATTATGCCAGAGTTGAAATTGATGTCTGCATAGGGACTGGGAAAGCTATTTCGTGGGAGACTTTTGCCGAGTAAATACAAAACGTATTGTTCCGCGTCATGTATCATTCTCTTGAAATAGACAGAAAAAAATTGCCAGCACACATTTCACAACATACCATATCTAAAGCTCCTTAATAATCTTTAATTACCACTGAATTATCTACTTAGTGAGATTTATCGACAGAAAAAGGTTTATCTCTGTGAATCATTGCAGCAGAGGAATGTTTTTGTTTGTGTCTCATGGAACTTTCTGTTTGTGTGTTTTGCAATGTAATAGGTGGGTTGTTGGAGGTGGGATCTTGGGTTACTCAATTAATTGATTGGATATTTTGATAACTGATCTTGCTTAGCAACGCCCACACATTGTTAAATATCTACAGAGTGACTCTAGAAACTTTAAAAATATAGTATATAAAACCGTATGTGATATTCCATGATAGTGGAAATGGAATTTTGAGTTCAAATGATTTTCTGGAATATTTTTGTTTCCTAGTTCAAAACATTTCTCTATTCGCGGCATTTAATAATTGAATGAATGGAAGAGGTTTTTGTAAGAAAGTGTATAATTATAAAGTTATTGCAAAGCACTTTCGACTTTCGCCATCATCAGTGCTCACCTGAAAGAAACTGAACTAATTGAACAGAAAGTTTTGTGAAAATCAAAGTTTGCAAAAAATGTTGAAGGTTATGAAATTTGGAAAATAGTTTTTGACTACTTACTTGTCAGGCAACAGGAAGTATCAAAATGACTACATGGTGCATATGTAATATTTGACTTATATGAAACAAAATTGGCTGAGAGCCAAGAAAATACATTTTTGGATTGAGGCCATGTGGTTCAGTCAAAATATTATATGAAACAAGGACAACTTCACCCACGATGTGTCAAATGTCATGGTAAAATAGTGGGTCCAACTTTAGAGGTGATCCATTATGGATTTAAAATAATTATGTTGTGAAGAAGCCAATATAGAATGAAGTATATTAGTTATAAATTTGATTAATTAACAATTCATAATCTTTTTATGAAGAGAAAGGAAATCTCTGTTTAAGTTTATTTGAGTACTCAAACGAAGATCATTATTGGAAAGTTCTTTGGAAATCTCCAACTCTTCAAACAAGTCCAGTCTAAGGAAATTTTCATTATCTATTTTGTGTATTATTTTGGAATTTCTGTTGGGACTAAAATTATGATTGTAAAATTCAATATGGTGGCCAAACGCAGATTCTTCAGGTTTTTTAAATGTTCATTCATACGGGTGAAGAGAGGTCTACAGGTTCTACCAATGTAAGATGCAGAACAATCAGTACAAGCAAGCTCATAGACTCCACTTTGTGTAATTTGTTTATTTTGTCTTTGCAATTTACTAAAAAGTTACCCAAGTTATTTTGATATTCAGAAGAATTTTTTTCTATAATTTTGAAAATAACAGTACAAATATTTTGATCAAAATAATTTGAAGAAAAATATTCCACAGAAGGCGAACTAACCAAGGTGGTAGAGTTGAAAGCCAATCTTCTATTCGACCTTTGTTTAAATTCACTAATTAATTTGTCAATAATAGATGGTTGATAACCATTGTTGACAGCAATCTGTTTTGATGTATTTGATGAAGCCATTTTTTGTTGTATAGAATGAAATGAATTGAAGATGATGTGATCAGTTTGGGTTAGTTTTCTGTAAATGAAAAAACTATAGTTTGTCAATTTTTGTTATAGTAAGACGGTAAGTTTAATTTATTATCTTTTTCTATTCCAACGGCGAATGTAATTTTTGGATGTAAGTGTCAATAAGTGTATTCAGCTTCTCAAACCTATGTATTTAATATTGATTTTTATCTATAAATTTCAGTAGTTTCAAAAAATCAGGGTCTGGTTACGCTTTTTAATGTCCTTTCACACATTGTAGGAGAACATCAAGTATACAATCAATAATTTTTATCTCGTACTCATATCTGGCTTATTTTTCATTCCAATCATTGAACTTAGTTATGTTGACACTATTTTTTCTTGATTTTTGTTTTTGAAATATCTCTTTTCTTTCGTTTCTTCGACTTCAATCCTGCTGCGTTTTAACCTATAATTTTGAAATATGCAGGTAGGTTTTTTGTACAGCTTAACTAAGCATCAAGAAAGGTAATCAGGAATTTCCACCCTCAAGAGGAAAAATAGGGGTTTGAAGATTGAATTGAATTTTGTCAGTAATGAAAGTGGAAAACTGAAATTTTAGATTACTGAAATAATATTATAATTATTTGTTCAAAATGGTCTGTCACGAAACTCTATGCGACAAACCAAATTCTATGCGGTCTAAGCCGTAGGCAATGACTAGTTCCCTTCATAAAAGTCTACGAAACAATTATGAATGCTCCACACCTGCACTTACATAATTCAAACATGATCATAAACATTTAATATGCATTGATTTCTTCCATACTCAAGACGTATCAGATACACACCTGTATATTCATATCCAAAAAACAGCAACCTACATGTTTAACCATATTCGTCCGAAGACATTCTCTTTCTGAAAGCGAAATTGTGTGTCTTCAAGTGTATAGTCATATACCGGGTGATAAGCAGATCTTTGTTGTTTCTGTGGTAAAAAAATTAAAATTTTCAAGTGGAGTATTGTCTTTACAGCCGATATTTCTGATAGGAAACAATTGAAAACATATTTCATTTCCACTGGAAATGTAATACAGTCATGAATTTCGAACATAACTTTGTAGGTATATTTTCAAACCAATCGGAAGAATATAAAGTTTTCTTACCAATTATATAACACAGATATCTATTTTGTTTTAAAATGGCTCCAAAGTAGTTATTCTAGGAAATATTATGGAAGTGAAGAATAATTGACGACGACTGTGAAAATTTACATCCTTTTATTTTTTTCTGGATTATTCTTTATTACCTAGTATGTTGAACAGGTTTGCCTTTATTTCGGCATAATTTTATCGTCATCACCCGATAATTAACAGAACTGTATGGTGTACATATAGGAGAATTTGAATTCGATTGTGGCCACATCGATATATTAATTAACCGTCAAGGATATTATCAAAACCAGTGCGAAATAGCAATTGAATTCAGTATACAAATATATCTGAATATGAGTTCATTATATTGCTTTTTTAAATAATAAAATACCTTCACCTAATAAACTTTTTGAAATATGGCAATCGGCTTTGTGTTGATATTTTCAAAGCACAATAATGATACGGACATTTTCAATTGTATTTTGTAAATCATAAATGAAAGTTTGAGCCTTTGATATGAATATGCCTGTTGGGCTTTAGAATTAATAAAATTCCAATAATAACAAAAAGCGAATAATATAGCCATGTAATGAAATATTTTCTATCGATTTCCATTATTAAGATCGTTAAACTCAATTTTGAAAATGCAACCATCAACAACTTTTTCATCACTGTTTCTTCGTACCGCCATACTTTTGGAGGCTGAAATTTTCTATGTAGGTTAGTTTCATACCGTAGATGTGCAAAAAGAAAGGGCTTTTGTATATTTCGTCTGGGGATCTCCTCTGATCAGGTTTACATATTAAAATTAGCTCTTTGTCACTGTTTCTCCATACTGCTATATTTTAGGAGGCTGAAATTTTGTATGTAGGTTCGTTTCATATTGTGAATGTGTGAAAAAAAGGTTTTTGGATATTTCAACAGGGGTGTTTTCTTCTGGGGATAAAAGAGGCGCGTTTACATATGTAAATTATTTTTCTTCTTTCCGCTATTTTTTTGAAGACTGAAATTTCCTTTGTAGGTTCATTTTATACTGTAGATGTGCATAAAAAAACATTTTTTGAGCATTTCCACTAGGGAGCCTTTCTGAGGAGGAAAGGGGTGCATTTACATATGAAAATTAGCTTTTTATCACTGTTTCTCCGTACCGCTAAACTATCGAAGGCTGAAATTTTCTGAGTAGGTTAGTTTTATACTGCAAATGTGCAATAAAAAAAGTTTTTTGAATATTTCGACCGGGGATCCCCTGTGAGGATAAAATATCGGGTTTACATATGAAAATTAGATTTTGTCATTGTTTCTCCGTACCGCTATATTTTTGAAGGTTACAATTTTGTATGGAGGTTCGCTTCATATTGTGAATGTGTGAAAATGAAGTGTTTTTGAATATTCTAATGAGGGCGTCCCTCTCTGGGGATGAAAGAGGAGCGTTTACACATGAAAATTACCTTTTCATCACTGTATCTTCGTACCGCTATACTTTCGGAAGCTGAAATTTTCTGTGTAGGTAAGTTTTATACTGAAGATGTGCAAAAAGAGAGGGTTTTTGTATTTTTTCACTGGAGAGACCCCCTGAGGATGAAAGAGGTACGTCCACGCATGAAAATTACTTTTTCATCACTGTTTCTCCGTAGGGTTATATTTTCGGAGGCTGAAATTTTCTATGTAGGTTAGTTTTATACTGTATATGTGCAATAAGAAATGGTTTTTGGCTATTTTCCTTGCAGATCCCCTCTGACGATAAAATGGCGCGTTTATTATGGGAGTCAGAAACTATGTATATAGGTTCGTTTTATATTGTAGATATAGTTGAAATGTTGAAGATATGTGTTCAAGATATGCAATATAGAATGACTAATATATCCTCTACCTCATATGTCCATAATGTGATCAATATGGCCCCTTTCTGCCCCAAATTTATTACAGACTAAAATGCAGCATAGCGGTTGCAGCGGTACCAGTCCAATTATATGTCGCTCTTCCAACGGTGGCCTCTACAAAAATTTGTTTGTATTTCGTCGTCTGACAGAAACACTGTGAATGTTGTGTATAAAGACATTCTGTGGTATAATTACTATCAGCATTGCACCCGTGCAGAGCCGAGAGGGGTCGCTATTAGCTTATATTAGGTTGTTTCAGTCATTGAGCCACTATCCCAAGAAGCTTATTGTGATTTGGCTTTCAACCTAAGACAAATTTTCATAATGCCAACTCTTGTGAAACTGGTAGGAATATTAGATTGTTATGAAAGTTTTGTCCATTGGTATGAGTCTACTTCAACCTGCAATATATCAATGAATTCAATTTCGTCGAATTGAGCGTCATTTGAATCAGTGCACTTTTTTCAATGTGAAATCAGTCAGACATTTTGTCGACTTCCTCACAAAAGAATGGTTTGGCCCTATACTTTGCATCCAACATACAGTCCAAGGTATTGACAATTCCGAACCAATTTGGATAATAATTTATATTTGCCCTTCAACACCTTCAGATTGATTACCTTATGAGATTTGAATGATATAATCGGGTCATTAGATAATAAATGAAGTTGTCATTGCCTCTATTATTCATTCTGTGTCTGAATGATATTCAATTATTTACAGACTGTGAGTTCATCAACTTATTTGCAGATTATATTTTATTGGTCTGAACTGGAGTCAATTTAGAAGAAACTGTTGGCAGTATGAATAAAGTTCTAGAGATAGTAGAAAAATATCTGAACACCAATAAAATGAAACTTGACGTTAAAAAAACCAAAGGAATGATAATTACTACTGAATTCAAATATAATCAAATAAATATAAACAACATGAATACAAAAATTGAAGATGAACGTATAGAAATAGAAACATCAGTGAAGTATTTGGTATTTCAACTTGATAATTGCTTATCATGCGACGACCACTTCGAATATATTGAAAAAAATATTGCAAAAAAAATCATATTTTTTGTCAAGATTCGCCAATAACTTATCAACAAATACAAAAATTATGGTATATAAATCAATAATCCAACTCCATTTTGACTACTGTGCATCTATTTTATTCTTTTTAATTTGAACAGAGTGCAACGAATACAAAAACTACAAAGTCAAGAAATGAGAGTAATTTTAAAATGTAATAGGTATACACCAATTTCTACCATGCTATCTGCTCTACAGAGTATTCTATTGTTCCATGGTTTTCATTTATAAAATATTAAATAAAATGACCCCACCATACTTGCTTTCATTAATAACTTTCAATATAGACATTCGTCACCATTCTACTAGGCA
>WOGP01008315.1:0-11282 GCA_015342065.1 Leptinotarsa undecemlineata
ACTTAAAATATTCTAAAAGAAACATAACAATATTGTTTTATGTACTTTCACTTTTCACGTATAGTATAACTACTCTTTAAGATTAAGTACTGTGTATATCAAAAACCAGAGCTAATAAAAATTTTTCATTGTTATTTTCGTTTTTATCACCCCAAAATTGGTAGAAATTGACTAATTTAGTGTAGGAAACGTTCAAAAAATATTTTTTTGTTGTGTTGTGTAATTTGATATGACAAATTTCCAAATATTTTTCATTGTTGTTTGTATAAAGTTAAAAATCAGAAGTTGGAAAACAGACTTTGATTAAACAAATATTTGCACTGCTGAATTTCGATTTAAATTTTCAATATTTTTTATGAAAAGTAGTAGAAGAATCATACAGATTCAATAATGGCTTATTCTGTTCAGTTCGATCGTTCATAAGATATTGAGAGTTTTTGAATTTGTTGATTTTCATACTCTCCAACAGGTTAATTTTCAAACCAATCTAGAAATGAAGGGGCTTAAATTCTTGGTTGAACCTATTTCTCTTCTTCATTCAATTAGTACTACATGTGGAAATTATTTTGTCAATCTGAAAACTATTTCTGTGGTAATTTCTGCGGGCTTTGAACGTTCTTCCAGTTTGACCTATATAAAACGACGGACAGAACCAACATGATAATTTATACAGTATCGATTTTTCCTCAACTAAACTTTTATCTTTGTTATTTTCCATGTGCTTGTCTGAGTTGTTGTTGATTTTGAAAGCAATATTCAAACTGTGTTGTGCAGAAAATCTGAAATATTTGTAGTGGGTTGGCCTAAGTAGGTTGAGGTTTTATAACTTCCATCCTCATCTCTTCATCCTCTCTGTTAAAAAGTATATACCATTCTAGTGAAGGAAAAGGTAAATATAGTTAATTTTCTGAAGTTCAACGCATTTCTTGGTAGAAAAAATGTCGGTTATAGAGAAAAGAAATCAGCAGTCTTTAACAACGAACAAAAAGACAAATTTATTAGGGAAGTGAATGATGAAATATATCTAGTGCTGAAGGTTTCAAGAAAATATTACGATTATAGTATACAAAAATAAATTAATTTGCTTCATTATCAGGTAGCAAAAATTAAATATATCATGTTCCTGCCCGCTATATATGAATGGTATTCAAGCGATTATGTTCGCCTTTGTAGGTTTTATCACTGATGAAAGTTAAAGATGACATTTTATTTCGATTTCATCAATTACATAGATTGACTTTCAACATTACCCAGTCAGTATTGGGTAGACCTAGGTGAGGTAAATCGCGAATTAAAATGATTTTTACTCATTATTCGGACTTTACCCAAAAAGCTTTGGTACTAAGTTAAACAGGGTGAATCTAGGCTTACTCCATCTTCTAACTTTAATCGTAACATATGAAAAATTGACTCATAAACAAAATTATAATTGCCAAAACCATGAAAAAATCCTCAGATGAAAACAATCAATGTTAAACGGAAACATTTCAAATGAATTGAATCCCTTTATTTTCAGCCATTGCTCAAATACATTCTTAATGTATGTCATGTTTTCTTACACCAAAATTCTCCGTATGCCGTTGATATTCTGGTGAAAATGTGTTCTCAACTGACAGGTGTTTCAAAATCATCAATTTGGAAACTGAAGAATTAGAGAAAAAAATCAGTTATAGAATTACCAAAACTATCTGCTCTCAAAAATGCATACTATAGAACTGTCTATCCATTTGTTGAATGTGGTATGATAATATACTATGGAAATTACACATTTACAAACCATTTTTGATTATTCAGAAACGACTTTCGCTATTCAAGTTCATTATGCAATACAGGGAGTCATATTCACATGGCGTCAGAATTTGAAAAGGACCAACGCAAATAAAAATATTCCACTCGGTTGGAAAAGACTGTGGAGAAACTTTAAAATAGGATTTTTAGATTACTGTGACTTCTGTAGTATTTTAGCAGACTAACCCCGAAAAATCAGACTTCCGAACTTGAATGACGAAATCACTCTAGATGATTTCAAATAGAGACGAAGCAAATCAATGACAATATATCTGGTTGAGAATGTGAAGATCTAATTTTCTATGAGAGAAAAACTCTAGGTTCTTTGGTGCAAACTCCTTATCATTTTAAGAACCAATAAAACATATTATGGTCCATATTTGTTCATATTCCAGCAAATTATTCGCATTATCATATTATGTTGTTATATTACTCAAATTAATTCTGGAATTTGGTAATCTTGAATTATTGGCGTTACAATGTTGCTCCTGTTGAGTTTCCAGTTCTATTTCTTACCTGTTGAAAATCAAAATATGGAAGAGATTCATTTATACAGTTTTATCACTCAGTTTTATAATTTGTAGATTGATACCCAAACCATAATTTTCAATAACTTTGTTGAGATTATCAACATTGCGCACGACTCTTGTTCCACTGTACAAAATAGGGTATTAAATCAGGAAACTACGAAGGACAAAATCGCACCAAATCCCTGCTCCATTTTTATAGAAATGCAGATTTTATTGCATAGTTATATGATACTATGGAATATTTTAAAAGTATACTTCCCAGTTATTTAATTTAAAAAAATATTGACACAACTACAATGGCAATTAAAATACTACACGAACATTCGTTCTGCAAGCAAATAGATCTTGATCTGGACCTTTTTGGGCACAACTCTGCAATTTCACGATACCATCGAATAGAAATATAGTCGTTTCTGATCATGACAACAATTACCATTTGACTTAAAGACACATTCGTGTTTGAGAATTATTGATTCATTTTCATGTAAAAATCGAACACATTCTTTTTGTAACTAATAAAAAGTCTTCCGATATCACAGTACCTTCTAAGAGTTGGATATGTTTTCTATTTCAGCAAACTAACAAAAATCTTCGAGAGGATACCTCATAAATATTTTCCCTCCATCTGTTCATCGTATCTTCTTCTTATATTATCAGTGCACGTTTCACCAATGATATATCTTCATTTGTGTTTCGTCTATAAAAATTGTAATCAAGTTAGAGCGATTCGAGTTTTATTACCTTGAAATGAAGTCATATATAAACTTTGGCTGCTCGGCCTTAATGGAAATGCATTAGGGAGATTTTGAAGTATGGAGGCGGATCTCTTCGTTGAGGAACTTTTTATTTTATGTATCAAGCGTCAATATCACAAATTATAAAAATCATCAAAGCTAGAGTAATATTCAGAAAGATGGCGAACTTAATTTCGATATATTTACAACCATTTTAAAGAATGACGTATGGACTTTCTTTTTCGTCCGTAATCTACATAAACAGTTAAAAAGCTGAGATGAACGGTCTGTGATAGATCTTCGTGAGAGAAGTCATTGCTTTTTAGTCGTAAATAAATTGATATATTCTTGATTTATGAATCTATGAATATCATGAATACGAGATCTGTTCAAAAATAAGAAGTATTATCTTGAATTTATGCTCCACTTGCGAGAAGCAAGTGGAGCATAAATTCAAGATAAATGAAGAAAACATCGATTATTAAAAAAAATCCTGGCTAATGGAAACAACACTTTAACCTTGCCTTGCTGCGTCATTGCTGGTTTGAAATTTTTCGATCAAAAACAACACTGTAATCTTGCCTTGGCCCCCATATTCACCAGATTTATCCCCCAGCGATATTTTTCTGTTTCCAAGATTGAAGTAATCCATGAAAGAACGAAGTTTTTTGACGATTGATTTGATAAAAATCGAATTCAGTGTAATTTTTGAACATAAAGTACCTCTCTTCAGGTCGAGTACTATCTCCCGTCTGTGGTCAGTCCTAGTGGATAGTCTGCTAGATGCCCTTGACAGTAGAAAAGTTGATCTTTGAGCTTATGTAGATAATCTTGTCATCCTGGCTAGGTCCACGTCGAGAAGGGTAGCTTGTAATATCCTCCAAAGCGCGTTGGACGTTGTTCACAGTTGGTGTCTGAGGGAGCAGATGTCTGTCAACCCCAGCAAAACTGTGTTAATCCCCTTCACCAAGAGATGAACATTGGACGATCAAACAAATCCATTGGATTTATGTGATTATGCTCTCTGGCTCACAGAGACAGGCTGGTCTAGTTATCAGTGGTGCCATCAGTAGCACACCGCCAGCAGCCATGGAGATCCTTCTACATATACCTCTTCTCCACATTTTTCTGGAAAGAGAGGCTAGATGGACTGCATGCAGATTTGTGCACATTGCCAATTGCACAAATCAATTCAATGTAGAGTGCAACAGACTGTTGGTTGACATTGAAAGTCGCAGCATTCTGGAAATGATCTCAGACTTTATGCCTCCAACTGTCAACTATGCCTTATAAAGTACTATTCCCGCGTAGAGAGGGTTGGATCCTGCGGGAGAAGGAAATATTAAGAGCAGATAGATGTTGGTTCACAGATGGATCAAAAAAACCTACCGGTTCTGGTGCAGGTGTTTTCAGTCGCAGACCCAGGACAGAGTTACCTACCTGCCTAGGAAATTATGCGACTATATTTCAAGCGGAAATTTACGCTGTTGAATTATGTGCGGAGAGATTCGGTAAATCCAACCTCACTTACAAGTCAATGAAAATATTCTTGGACAGTAAAGCGGCGTTGGAAGTTCTTGGCTCTTACTGAGCAACGTCTAAATTGTTAGAAAACTGCCAAAGACTGTTCTCGATAGGAAGACTTAACAGATTGTCTCTGGTCTGGCCTTTTACAGGGCACTGTCATTTGAATAATCATATGCACAGACTTGGAATATCAGAAGACAGTGTGTGTCACCTCTGTCCAGAAAATGATGAAACGCTGCTGGGGACCTAATCAGGTTCTTTGAGTTCGACGGATCCGTACTATCACCATCTGACCGGAAAGAACACTCACTATCTGACCTGAAAGAACACTCACCATACAAACTAATCGGCTTCGTTAAGAAGCTGGGTTTATTTGGTCGAGTGTGAATAGGTGTGAGCCACAATAAACCGTTGAGGGTTTCGGTGGAGGGTCAAATAAACCCACTCACTTCAGATCTACATACCTACCTACCTCTATTCAGGATTGTAGCATATGTCAAAATGCTTTATTTTCAGTATCTGATTTCTACTTGAAAAGTCCGTCGTATAATCCCACAAGCGGTATGATGAACTCGTCTGATGATTCAAAACTTTTCAGTATCGAAAATTCCCTTAGTTCAAATCTAATTCGAGAATATAATTTCAATAAAGATTAGAAAACATTCTGTTGCCATACTCTCGCCAACCAACCTATAGTAGTCAAAATTCGTGCGAGCTGAGGATCCTCAAGGTCCTATTATTCACATGTTGAAAATTTTTATTGTGAATAATTCTCAACATGATATGATGAATGAAAATAATTCAAAATGCTAGGATTAGAGAAAAATATCTAATGAAATGAGAAAATTACTGGAAGACAAACAACAACAAATAAATCATCACTGTAGTGGAATTAGTGTTATAAATCGCATGTGAGAGGCCTCGTTAGTCTTCATCTCGCATAAGTTCCGGATCTCAAAAAGGCATAGAGACTTCAGGAAATAATTTGTCTATTATTGATGAAGGAAAATATGCATAATGAAGATAAACATGAAGCTTGAATTCCATTCTGAAATGATAAGAAAAGTAGACTTGGACGTAATTCACAGAACAAATAATAAATTGGGCGAATTCATCAAAAACAATAAAAGCAAAATTTCAATGACGGATAGATCAGGAATCAACTTGATTTCGTCTCGAATTTTATATTGGCAGAACGAAGAAAAATTTTTTTCGATGAATAAGAAACATAACGACTATGACAGATTACATTCGCAAGAGGAATGCTTGGAATGTCAAAAGTTCAGGTAATTCACTGCATGACGAGATACAATTTATCACATGATCATTCATCGAATTAGTATTTTTTCTCATAAAGTGAAGAGTTTTATAATATAAAACTTTTCATGAAAAAAGGAATAATCGTTGATGGGTAATTTTTCCCATCTTTAATATTTCAATCAATCAAAACCTCATGATAATGAAAGAGGAAAGAAAACTTGTTGTGAAACCTCGATAAGAAATCATTTATTACAAACAGCACATCAATTTAGTAGAAATATTTTTGATGACAGACTGGTTGTCAAAAAATTAATAAAAGTCTTAAATCTCCTTAATACAGTTTCAATATGGATTTTCATCACGTATCGGCCAGTTCTATTCAAATATAAAAGTTTTAAAAAAATCTTCAGTGTTTTTTTTGTCGAAATATATTTTCCATTTTCTCACTGTGAATATTCATTTATGAATTATTTTCAGGATAATAAATTCTGTTCAATTAAATTTGCAAATTTTTAATGAATTTTAAAAAAATTACTGAAAATAGTAACCAAGGAAGTTTCATCAACTACAATTTTCCAAAATTTTTCAAAATGTTTCAACGATGAAATATTTTATTTCGCACCATACATATTCCATATAATGATAGTTGTTCACAAATTATTTGATGTCCGTGAATCTATGATATGTTGCTTTGAATTACTATTTGAGACTGATTACTATGTATGTGGAATTGAAATCATGGAAAGCCTAGTTGTATGTTTTCCATCCTGTTGAATTTCAATAAAAACTTCATTTTCAATAAATAAAATATCCAGATTTTCAGTCTCATTAGTATGATTCCGAAAGCGATAAAATAACCCAGTATAGGTACTCACTTTCTCTATCTCTCATTTTCCAAAATATTACCCTATTCTTCAACTGTCTCGAAATCGAACAATGTCAGCATAAATCTTTGGAATGTGTCTTTTACTCCAACCGAGAAACTCAATAATTCAGAAATCATACAAAACCTCCTTGAGTAACAGCTCTGATTTAAGTACCCCATTCTTCACTCGAACTATACCCAAGGGACGCAGTTAAAGGGCACACATTTTTGGGCATTCCCCTTTTATTATGTTTGAACATTTGATGTATATTGTTTTGAGGGCTGATACACAAAAGAAATCACTTATGACTGATTTTGTTTTCGTCGATTGCTTGTGGATAAAGGGTACTATTTCAATGGATTATTATGCATTCTCACAAGAACAAAGAATAAACAATAAGAAATAATAATAGAGAATGTAGTTAAAATTGAGAAAGTTATATTATTAGGAAAGTTAGCTTTATTGGATAGAAGGTTTTTGGCTTTATACTTTCTCATCTGAGAAATTTCACTTATATGTCATTCTCAATGGTGAAAATCCGATGTTTCAGATTAATTGCCTCTTCAGCACCAATCTAGATGAAATCCTAAAATGAAGCACTCAATTTTGAAACAGCTCAACATCAATCCTAAGCACCAGACGCCAGTCTTCGTACTCAAAAACTGCGTAAATGAACTCACACCAGTATTTCGAAGATTTTTCAACCTGCCTTACGAAGAAGGGTTTTTTTTTTGTTGAAAGATTGCTCGCGTTTAGCCTATTCCCAAAAAGGACATGAATTTTCCGTCGCTATCATCGACCTACCTTTCAACTAAGCATCTTCCACCTATCTACCACTACCACTGTCAAGGGAACCCCTATTCCTCCTAACTCAACCCCCTCATGCATTAGCGGGACAGAAGACACTTTTCTTTATTCATCAATTTCCAAATAGTTCAATAATCATAACAATTACATATTTAAATCTACATAACATTTATACTTGTCCATATTTTAGCAGAATGAGAATAATCAGCCGATACCCTATCGTTTAAGTTAACTCTCCGCTCCAAATAACAATATAAAATAATACCTATCTAGCTTTTCCTTTATTCCATCGCCCAACTTGCCAGGTTTGTGTCGCCTTCGTTGTCTACCCAGCCTGACTAGCCTATCATGCTCTATTTTAATATCACAGCTCCGCTGTAAACAACTATCTCATTTCATTCTCTCATTCGTTACTAACCACGTTCTCCACCCATTCATTCACGAATCTCATCCAGTCATCCCTTTTTCCATTCCTATCCCTTAGTGTTAGCTCCCCTTTTTCCCTTTCTATTCGTTCTCTCAATTCGCGCCATCCAGTGCTGTCCTCGTCCATGTATTTCTCGATCTCGTGATCTGCCGTTTCTGGTTCCTCGTATCCACATGGACATGCCACTTCCGGTCCCAGGTTAAACCTAGCCAGGTATCCTGGGAAGTTATCATGCCCTGTCAGCAATTGTATTGCCTTCCTCCACAGATCCAGCTGTTCATGCCCAACTGTTTAACAAAACTTGTAAAACAGTCGCCCAGTCGTACCACTCTCTCATTCCCTTTGCCAGTCGCCCTTGATGCATTTCTTCATTCTCTTTTGCTCTTCATTCTTACTATTTATCCTAGTCACCTTCGCCAGATAATACCGGTCCATACTCCCCTATCTCTCATCAGTATTTCTCTGTATCATTGCTACCTTCTTATTCTTTGTTATCCCCTTTTTTATTTCTTTCACAGCCATCGTGGGGTCACTTATTATCATGACGCTCTCTTCCATACTCCACATATCCATTACCATCTCGATAGCAATCATCTCCGTCTCATTCACACTGCTTTGTTCGTTGACTCTCTTATTCCCTGTGATTTTAACCTTATCTCGGCGTCCACATGCAACTCGGTCATTCTTTCTCCCCTCGCTTTACCCAACAATATCCCATGGGGCTACTCTATCACCGCCTTTCACTCTATCTTCAATCTTTCTTGTATCGTTCATACTCCATTCCCATTCCTTTGCTTCCACTTGTAGTGGGGCAATCCTGGAAATCACGCAGAGCGCAGCCGTTGGCGTTATCCTGTCAGCCACATCTCTTCCTCCTATGCCTTACATTCATTTCATACCAGCTTCCATCTTTACTCTATGCTTCCGACAGAGTTACCTTCGATGATGACTAACTGATCGTCCACGTAGAATTGCACGTATACTCCATGCGCTCCAATGCCTTCTCTACGTTTCATGTTCCTCATTCATTCGAACCATGCCTCCATCGGGATCAACCATAGGGTCACTCCCAGATTAGAACCCTGTGGGGAGCCTCTGTTCACCGTTTCAGTGACCCTCTCATAGAGGACTGTTCTCTTCCCTATGAAGCTCATACACGTCTTACCTATGTTCTCTGACATTCTCATTCTTCTCATTCTTTCTTCAATTGCTGTCGCCCACGCGGTGTTAAAGGCGTTGGAATGGTCTCACGCCACGGCCAAACTGTGTTTCCTTGCTCTCATTCTCTTTTATTCTTTCAACCATTTTTTCAACTGCCATGACTGTATCCATTTACTCTCTGAATACATGTTGCTCCGGAGTGAACTTCAACCCCCTCTCACACCAAATTTGTATCCTATTCCTTAAAAGCCTATCCAACATCCGTCCCATGCCTGCCAGTAAACTAGCCAGTAGCCTAGGCTTTCCGTAGTTCTTAGGTATCCACACAATCTTTGTTTGCTTCCATACCCCAGAAAAATGCCCCCTCCACATACAGGCGTTGAATAATTGCGTCATGTATTAGCTCTTCCATTCTGTGACCTTCCGTAGAGTACTTCATTAGGTATCCCATCCACCCCAGTGGCCTTTCCGTCTTGGAGCTGTTCCAAAAAGCACAGAAAAAATCTTCCAAATATATTTGGAATACCGCAATCAAGAAACACGGAGAATCAAGAATTCATACCTTTGACCGTGTGCGGCATGATAATTAGCTGGTCAAGCTTGCCGGATCATTTTTGTGTAAGGCTTTGCAGCTTGCTGAAAGAACGTTTGCTGCAAGTGGCCGTATCTCTCGAATACTTTTACTATCACCGCTAGTGTTTCCCATAGGTCCATAATGTCTCCCACCCCCTTTTCATTGTATATCAACGACTTATTGAAAAAAAACTAATATATTGCTTCGCTGACGACGGCGGTTTGCAATTGTTACTCAAAAAACTAAATTGTTTGGGATCCTGCGAGTTCATGGTTCTAATCAAATCAATTTCATCTAATCAATTCGAACGTGTTGATGATAGAGACATATCGGGTGTCTCATTGGATACTCTCTGCAAGCCACAGCATGGTATAGGAGACACTACCACCACTTACACTAATTAAGCTAATTGTTTCAGATTGTCCATTAGCTTAAAGGCGGCCACGTTATAATAGGTGAGCAAGAACAGTAAAAATCTTAACCAACTGATATGATATGAAATATCATTTCAAACGTTTCTGTGAAGTTCATGAAAGTTGAATATTCTTTAAAGTGGTTATAAATGAGCCGATTAATTTTGAAGAAAAAAAATCGTAATTTAATTATTCCTGAAAAAAAAAGATGCTGGAAACTCTCAATGGAAAAATTGATAACCGATACGTCTGAATGAATCACAATTATTATATGTTTTCAGCTATATCAAACTCATCGCCCCTTCATGATGATTCTTTCATCACAGAAGGTTTTTCAAGAAGGAATGAAGATCATAAAGCAGATAGCATCTAATAACCATATTCCCGTCAACTCAATTGAGAAAGTGAATTTCAATAAGAACCACAAATTAACCAAGAACGAACTATATCTAAATCATGAAGAACTTGAGGAAGCTGAGAAATATGCTATTCGGTAGAGCTAGAACATAAAAAAATATTTTTCAAAACTCAACATAATTACATCCTTTACTAGTGTTGATTATTTAAGGCACATGTTGTTCAACGCAAAACCCTACATAATGGATAAGTGGAAAAAATCGGGTATTTATTGACTGGAATATGGTGGTGGTGATAAAAAATCAGCTATATATAAATAATAAATAATAATGTTCTATTCGTACTATTTCATTACATATCTTAATTTTACCAATCATAAAATGAACAAAACAGGAAAAAACATAAGGAAATGAATCCGCGCGTGCCATGAAATCTTTGTCCAAACATTAAACGTGAACAATCATCTTAAATACAAATGTTCTTCAGATCTGTTTGAATATAAAAGGGTGTTAATCTAAACGATTCAATAACAAACCAAATGAATCTTTGTTTAAACATCAAACGTGAACATTATTAAAATACAAATATTTTCTAATTTTGCTTAAATATAAAAACATACAAATCTAAAAATTGTTAGTTGATATTAGAAGATTTAAAATCCAAACCATAGACTAAACAATTTAAAGTGGAATAAGATTATAAAAGCTTTAGTCAAGTCACATTTCTGAAATATTAAATTTCATATCAGATTAAAGGAAAAATTTGGTACTAATATCACATTACAATAATTACATCAGAATAATTACATCTGCAGATTATATTATGAGCAACACCTCAT
>WOGP01008316.1:0-11282 GCA_015342065.1 Leptinotarsa undecemlineata
GAATTTATGTATTTATGAAGTATACAAAGCTATACATATTTGTGTTTGAATATGTTTTTATTGTCTGACAAAGGGTGTTGATTGTAATGGATTTTAAATAATTTAATTATTCGCTGTAATTTTCACATTTTTACTTTATGTTGTAACTGTTTTATGTGACGTATGTATAAACGCTTTTGTGTTTTGTAACAACATGAATAAAGTATCTATCTATCTATAAAATGGCACAGGAAGTTCCTCCGCAATATTTCCATATCATTTGAGAAAGAAGCAATGTCTCAAAATGACCCAATGGTAGCCTCAATCTGAAAAAAGATTATCATCGTCCTACTTTGCCAAATAGGCAACGTTTGTCTAATTTAACTGTCGACCATGTTGGAGATGGAAATAGTAAGATCAGTTAAAAATGGACTGTTTACCAACAGATAAATGTTCTTCAAAAAAAGTCTATGACTTGAAAAGTGACTTCTGAATACATTAAAATATGAGCTATCCAATTAAACCAGAAATAAATGGAAATTACCAACTTCTCAGTGACCTTGTTTCATAACTTAAATTATAATTGTAAATGAATCTCTCCTAATATTATTGTCAAATGAGTTATTATCAGCATACTCGTTTTCAAGGCAAAAGTATCTGGTAAAAATAATTGATATCCACTACAAAAAGAAAGAGTGAAATTTATGAACGAAATGACACATTTATTTGAGAATTGAGATTTCTAGAAATGTAAGTGTTACATGTAAGCATTGACTTTTGTTGAAAATAAGAATCACTGAGATCCTCATTAAAAACTACATGTTGAAAAATTCAATAATAGAAAAGCATGCATGTCTTCGAATAAATTAGGAATTGTGAATAAGGAGGATGATTTTCATCTACCTAAAATTGAAAGTTGTATAGAAAAATCAATGTGTAGAAAATGAAATGACCTTGTTACACTCACAATAGAAATTCATAGAAAAACTATAATGCCCTGTTATAGGTTCTGAAATATCAACAAATATAGACAAGCTTTTCCGCTTATTATTACTCCATCTTTATACAAAAAAGTGGGAAACTCCATCTTCTTTAAAGATGGAGAAGTAAAGAGACAAAAAGCTTTCTTTCCCGAAAACAAATCTATCCTAAAAATTATACACCCTTTCAATCAATCAATTAACATATTGACAAGAATAAAACTACTTTATAATTAATAAAAAGAAATGCTGTACTTTACCCTGACGGGCGTTACATCTACAGATTCCCATTCAATGGGTACACCAGCAGCGGAGAAAATTTTTTGTACTGCAGCAGATATTTCTGGGCCGATACCATCTCCTGGAATAAGTGTGCATTTCTTCAATTCACCGCTATAAAGCCTTTTTCCTAATGTATTGGAAGTGGTCTAAAAACATACAACAAAGAATTTGGCATGTGACATAACCTAGAAATGGTTCGCGATTTCATTACATAATCACTTACTAATTTGAAACCTTCCGCAATAAAGTTTTCTGAACCCTTAGATAAATTATCAATAACCTTTGACACGCTGCTCGTATCAGTTTTCCAATTGAACAATTTTTTAAAGAAGTTCATTCTGATGTACCTTCACTTCTAACTTCTAAGAAGACTAATTAGAAGAGAATAGAAATCGATAATAAGTATACGATATGTCTAATGAGATGTTTGTTCGCTATAATACAACAAAATTCGATACTCACGATTTTTCTCAAGATAGAGGCCATGGTTCTTATTCGAAATTTAAAAAGTTTGACAAGAACACCTCAAAATTCTTCGCAGTTTAAGATCAGAAGAGAGATGAACGTTGAAGGTTGAAAATTGAAAAACACAAAGTGCGCAAATTTAGAAAGATTATTATTTATAGTTCCATGTCACACAGCGCTCAGAAACCGTGTCTGGAGACAGCTTGATTAATTTATTTTCACAACAACTAAAATTTCACTACCCATCTCGTAGATAGTAATTAAAGAAAATAAAATTACCCCAACATTGAATTTCACCGCACGTTTTCATACTTTTTGTGTAGACAAAAACATCAAGATATAGTACTTATACACATCATTTTACGAATGAGAATTGAACGAGGTTTTTCTTGAACCAGTCGTTTGATACCATTTCATAAGGAACTGCTGAAAAAATTAATTAGGTAGAGATTAACTGTTTCTATGCATATTAGTAAACATCATATGGCTTGTAGTTGCCGAATATGAGTTACTACTGAAAGGGTTCCTTATTTTGTTTGAGTTGAAATATGTCAGTGGCATCTGTGGGTTAGTGACATGAAGAACGACAATACTCCCACGCGCCCAAAAAATGTTGAGGTTCCACCACAGACTACATAATGATGAGTTGTATGTAATCTATGGTTACAGCTTCTCTCTACAGGGCGATTATTCTTAAATGACTCGTAGTTCTGGGTATACGTAGTTCTGCGAATCATTTGTACGAATGATTTTGAAATCCTGTATTCTTGAGTATCAATCAAATCGCAGATCTGTGAATACTTCGAAAATATCAGTTCCGCAATTCCTGAGTAGTTAACAGTTTAATATTCATTTAAAAAATCTGCAACACACAATAAGTATAATTTCAAAATATTGTATTTAAATTCAACTTTAATTTATTCCATTGGATGAAGGGTCTTAAAAAACATAGTTCTTCATCTTCGAGAGTTCACCACATGAGAATTATAGTGACATCATATTGTTTCTCGTATTCTTTTCAGCAAACCATATCACGGACAACCATATCATGGAAGTGCATAAAAAGCAACTAGTCTGCGATCTTAGGCATTGCGCCATATTCGATAAAGAGTGACGTGACTGTGAACCCTTTGAATTAATACCCATATCATGAAAATGTAAAAAATAACTGAAGAGGTCCATCTTATTAGAGTTGGAGCAACATACATTATTTTCCTTATTATTTCATATAAACCCTTTCATTTGATACCGTAATCTGGTTTGGTCCGCCATATTGTATGGAGAAAAAATTAAATGAATTTTAATTTTCTCGAATAGTATTTATTTATTTTCAATTTCTATTTTTGTCCTTTCCAAAGGTGTCCCTCTCAGATATATTACACTTACGCCAGCGTTATTTACAACCCTCGAAGCAGATCTGATATGCACTTCTTAGTATGTCTTCGAGCTCTCTTAGTCATTCAGTGTTTATCTCCTCAATCATCGCCAAATGCCATTCTTTTATGGAATTCTCAAATCTTGAAACTAAAAAAAATCGCAGGGGGGTGAATCTGGTGAATACGTTGGCTGAGGAATGATTATGGTGTTTTTCTTGGACAAAAAATTACCAACAATAAGGAGTGAGCAGGTGCATTATCGTGATGCAAAACCATGAATTGTTTTTCAACAATACCGGACGGTGTCTTCGTATTTCTTCTGAAACGCGGCGCATAACTCCAAGATAATACTCCTTTATTAACCATACGACCATGTGGCAAGCACTCCTGACACACATCGCCACGGTAATCGAAAAGAACCATGCTCGGCATAAACATCAGGTATACGGTATATAGATGGGTCACAAACTGAACATGGAACTTGAGTTTGAATTTACTGTGCGAAGAGAACTTTACATTTCTTTACTGTTTTCCAGGTTGAAGTGTATATAATCTTGAAATATGCAAGACACAACAATTCGAGGTTAACGAATTGTGGGTAACAATATTTCACAGGCAGGCTCCATTTGGGGCACTAATAAAACCAAAAGTAATATCAAATTGGCCTGGAAATATTGGGAAGAACTTGGAAAACTGGCAGGCAGGAATATATTGACACTATACTGGGTAGAAGCACACTCGGGTATCATGGGCAACGGAAAAGCTGAAGAATGATCGGATCACGAACCTCACATATAAGCCCAGAACTAGCTTTAGGGGTGCCAAGATCTTTAATATAAAAATAGATTGGGAAGTAAGTCCATAAGAATCATAAATGACAATGGGAAAATATACTTGGAAACACACACGAGAAAATCTTTATAAATACACCGTTCGAGAAGAGAATTGGAGAAATGATTCAACAAAGTAGGGATTGGCTAAGAATAGGTCTGTGGGACGTAAAATCTTATATGCAGGCAAAGCACCAAAGTGACAGAGCGGTAGCGGACCTAGCCAGGGGGTCCTTCCCGCAAAAATGTTGAATTATGGAGCCTAAGCCAGGCCTACACTCTTGCTTATTACCAAACCGTAACCGATAACCAGATTCCTGCATGAGTCCTCTCAACTTGTTTGAATGAAAGAACCATAATTGATTGAAAATTATACTTTCAGTCACTAATTATAACATTTCAATTACGAATGTCCTGTGAAGAAAGAGGCCGGTTATGATTATAAGCGATGCCAATGGCAACAGAACATCCTCTAATTGTGGTCAGTAAGCTTCTGTGCTAAATCAAGATGGAATGACACTAAAACAGACTATTAAATGAAACACCATTGATTAAACAAAGTTTGAATAATAAAGAGTACAAGGAAATAAGAAAAAGTGTTGGTGCATATGCAAAGTGTGACAAAAATGCTTACCCTACAATGAATTCATTGTTGAAGTTGTTATCAAGTCTTCCGATTTCAATGGCAACTAGAACTTACCGAGTTTGCTTTTCTGCATGTCCACCAAGACATTGATGTAACAATGGATAATGTCATAGTTTGATTCGCTGGATGAAAGAACAGAATAATTTAGTTTATATTGTAGCGTGAGTGTATGTTATTTTCCTAATATAACATGTATATAAACATATAGAGAATGGCCTATTTGTATGGAAACGGTTGATTACCTCTTTAAGTAAGTAAGTAAGTAAGTATCTCACAAAGAGTATGTTAACAGAACATCAAAAAGTCCACAAAATAATTTTGGATGACCGCAAAGTGAAGTTGATCGAGGTAGCTGAGGCTCTAAAGATATCAAAGGAACATATAGGACATATCGTGCATGAATATTTAGGTATGCGGAAGCTCCATTCAAAGTGAGTGCCGCGCAAACTAGCAATCAACCAAAAACAACAACAAATTGATGATCATAACCCAAATTTCTGCAACGATATGTGACAACGGATAAAACGTGGCTCCTTCCTTTCACACCAGAATCAAAACGATCTTCATTTGAGTGGACTGGTATCTGTAGAGTAACGGGGTAAGCAGTGACGGCTCGTGCATTGGAGAACAGGGGAGGCTAAATTCATAAAGAATATATACACACAGAAAAGCCCGCCGGAGGCTCGAACATTTTTGGAGGTACCGCACCTATTTAAAATAAAAATTGCAATATTTGCATAAATGCAAACAAAAATTGTGTATTGCCGAAAATTATACGTAAAAAACTAACCATTAAAAAAAAAAGAAAACAAGGAAAAAGGGTAATCTTTGAGTTATTTAATATAAATGAACTCTTCTCAGTCAATAAATAATACTTTTCTCTTCTAATATAACAGTTTTGTTAAAAATTGCAACAAATATTTTGTAAGTCAGATTTTTTAATTTCGTCCAATTTATCCATAATAAATGGAAAACAAACTTACCGAAAAGTGAAAACCTGAAAACACCTTGAAATTGAAAGAAAACACTTAAAAACACATTAAAAATATTACCAAAAAACACTGTTATAATACAATACTGACTGTTTTATACACAAATAGCAAATATTATCAAGAAACACTAAAACGATTTACCGAAATATTTTTCAGTCCCGATCCGTCACGGCATATATACTAACGAAGACCAACTGGAAGCTAGCCTCCTCTAACGTTATAATTCCTGCAACAAAAATTACAAATCAGGACGTATGTCGCTGGCTGGTTCGGTCTCGCGGAGCTTGTGTTTTTTAAGGTGGTCGGAGGCTTCGCTCCCTTGTAACGTATCAACGTATGGCATTTATTATTTCGGGTTGATGGTTTTTTCGTTATTCGTTCGTGGGCGGTGTGTTTGAGGTTTGTTGATGCAGGATACAGTGTGGTAAGTACTACGTTGAGTGATAAATGTTTTTTAGGGCATATTATGTATTTATATTAAAAATTAATGATGCAGTAATGATAGCCAAGCATTTTTAGAAAAAAATAATCACAATTATCACCTACTTATTTCTGCCACTAACCAGGAGTCCAGCGACCCCGTCTGTAAGACCACATTGGCTTCCCGGAGAGGACCTCCAGTCCCCTGGCCGTTCCCCTGTCTGCCACCTGGGGACGCCCCCAATAGGTAGCCCAACCCACGGGGACTGCACATGGTGAATAGACTACAAATCGTGCAAAGACGCAAGAGTTGGCTGGCAAGGTTATGATGTCAGTATTTTGGGATGCGCTTGCTATCATATTCATCGACTATTTCGAAAAGGAAAAACCATCAACGGCGAATTACATAGCGTTATTGGAGTGTTTGGAGGATGAAATCGCGAAAAACGACCCTATTTGAAGAAAAAAAAGTACTGTTTGAGCAAGATAATGCATTGTATCACATATCAATGGAAACGATGTCAAAATTACATAAATTGAGCAGGAACTTTCACCTGTTCTTAGACCTCGAGAGAATGGTCGCTGGGAAGATAATCAGTGTTGATGAAGAGATAATCGTTGAAACTGATGTCTATTTTGAGGCTAAATACAAATCGTATTATAAAAATGGCATCGAAAAATTGTTCGACCCCTATAATCGTTGTATTGTCCTCGAAGGCAACTGTATTGAATAAAGAAATCGAATTGTATCGATTTTCTATGTTATCAAGTGCTAAGTATTTTTATATGACATAGGTATATCTCGCCTCATTCTACCTTCGCGAAAAATTGATTTCCGACGATACATCTGTCGCGAAATCTGCTGCTAATGGTGTATGTATCACCTGTAACGCCGCCCCCACGTGCACTGACGCCCCACCTCCCTTATTATTATCACATTCACAACCCCTCACAACGCGTTTGCTTGTCATCGAGGGTGGAACACGTGGTTTTAAACCGTCGCCGCGACTTTATCCGCTCGACACGCGTCTACCGGAAATAAATACGCTAATTGGGTTGTTTTAATTTTGTGTAATTCGGGTCGATATAGTGGATTGTTTTGATAGTGAATGATTTGAAGGTAAGGAGACGTCAATTTTTTTTAGAGTATTCGTGTATATAAATATATGTATATTTCTGATAGCTTTTACCGAAAAAATAAATGTTTTGTGACTCGTTTGATGAAAGGGAAAGAGTGCTTCGCAAAAAAGTGGCATAAAATTTTCTGAAATTTTAGCAAATTATAGTATTTTGATCAAGACTGTATAGACGTTTTACCCCAGCTCAATCATGTGCTCAGATTGTTCTGGAAAAAAGGGGTGCTGATTTTGAAATACTCCCACTTTATTTGTAAGATATTTTGAAAAAGGAATAAAAATTTTTGATTAGATCCGAAACATGTTTTTTATATCTCTGATCATAATATATCGTTTATTATGCATAAATAATACATTTATACATGAAAGAAAAAGGGTTAGCCAAACCCTTCCCAAAAATTATTCAGTGAGTGTAAGAAAATGATTATAAGAATACTTATTTACTATCATAACAATGATAGAAAAGAGCAATAACAGACAATGTTATTCAAATCGAAATTGAAAAAGTTTCTACTTTCTGCCTCTAATTGAAATTTGTATCTCCATATTACATTTTTTTGTTTTTAATTACCATTATAATTCAAAAATGTATATATTTATATATGTATGTATGTGTGTATATGTAAATATGTATGTTGTATGGTAGCTCTGCTATGTATGTATATATTTGTGTTTGTATTTATGTCCTGTATATGTAACTGATATTTAATATTGAAATAATTGAAGGGGTTATATTTTTAGGAGTGATTAATATTTAGGAAAGAAAGTTTTTGGCTTTCCACTACTCCATCTTGATACAAAAAAAGGGACGAGGGAATCCGCTAAAATAAAAATATAGACCATTATTATTATTATTATTATTATTATTATTTTCAGTCCATGATTCTCCGAGTATAGGAATGTTTTGTGCAAATCTGTATTTATATTGGCCACGCAACTTTCTGTATCGGTATTATGAGAATACAAATATAACTGTATATCATATATGCAAATGATTTTCATCAACATTGACAAAAGTATAGGGTAGTCCATCAATAAATAAATTAAAAATGAAGCAAAAAGAATAAATTTGAATTGAAGGGGTATATGTTTATGAAAGATATATTTTTTCGAAAAAAGGTTTTGGCATTTTATTTCTCCATCTTCGAACAAAAAATGAGGAATTTAAAAAAAAAGGAAGAAAACGAATGTTTTCAAAAGATGTGCAGATGTGGAAGAAAAATCCTGCTCTAAACAATTAGTTTCATACAAAGATTGAGTTACACAAATACTTTATGGATATTGGACAATACAAAAAATCTTGTTTCTATCCAGTTTGTACATTCGTTACAAAATTGAATCAGATATTTTTCATAGGATTACTACACAACATAGTATATGAAATAGGTAAAATTTCACTTTTACTATATCTTCGACACCAAACTGGATAACATTAGAAGATGAAACAAATCAATTCATTTTATCGTTCGAATGAATTGAATGTAGTCCTCTTCGACCATAAAAACAATATTTGTCGTATTTTCAGCTATGGGAGAGGCAAATATCGTCTGAAAACAAGATGAAAATCGAATGTAACATCAAGATTTTCAATTCTAACCAGACCTCACTAATACGGCAAAAATATTGGTCGAAAAAATGCAGAAGGCTGTCATTCTTGGCTCTCTCCTTATACTAAGGGGACACGACTCTCGGATCCAATTGTCAGTTGTCTCACGGTGTGTGGCATGGTCATGGCGACCTATGAATGTGTTCGCCCTTCCTTAATGAGGCATCATAGAAGTGGCCCTCTTTTGCTCGATCTTGGAAACAGACAATAAGGAACAGACACATCATAATTGAAAGAGAAAGAATGAGAAAAAGTCAAGAAAAAACCACAGCGTTTCATTGAGTTTAGGGTAATGGTAGTTGAGCAAAAACTGGTCATTGTTCAAAAGTGGTAAAAACATAGAAATTTTCATTTCTCTTTTCATTCTGTTATTATTGTTTCTGTGTGACACTCCTTCTATATTTGATGTGGCCTCTACTCTCAATTCCTTCCTTCAATATTTCAAAACATTTCGCTCGTCGATGTCTTCTATAAGGTAAAATATTTTGCAACATAAACATGGAGATCCAAAAAAAACATTTGTCTTTTCTAACGCCCAAACAATTTTCAAAGTCATCTTTCAGTTTTCATTCAGTTAAGTAATTTCATGTGGGATGCGAGGATACACTGTTTGTTCAAGAAATAAGGTGAATTTTGACACAATGGTTTAGACTTTCGCGGCTGAGGTTTTCAGTGTCACTGTTTTTCGAGTTTGAAAGCCGTGGGTTTTTGGAATTTCTTCCTGACGTTTCGCTGGCGCGAGTGACTGGTTTCTTCATAGATTCAACTATCATGGCTTGCTGTGATATGACAGCAAGGAATTTGTTTAATACATCTAGCACATTTTTTGTCATTGTCATGTCCAACTGAGAGTTATTTTCTTTTACGATGACCAAATATTATCAGTATATAATACAATATCTTCATTAATTACATTTGGTATTTTATTTGCATACAGTATATATATAATAATGGGCATATGATGGATTCCTGTGGCACATCTTTTTTTTTCACAATTGATAGATGTCATTTTCTATTAAATGTTGGGTTCTGTTTGTCAAATAGGAATTGATTAAGTCCAAAGATGTGCCTTTGATTCCATATTTATCAAGCTTGTTGTATAAAATTTCATGGCTGACACTGTCAAATGCTTTTGACAGGTCAATACACAAAGTTGCAGTACAATCATCTTTGTTCAACTGATGCAAAAATGTTTCAATGGCTTGATGTATTGCTTGTATGGTTGATTTACCTTCACGGAATCCATTTTGCTCTTTTGCTAACAACACATTATCATCTAAGAACTTGAGTGAACGTTTGATCATGAGCTTTTCAAAAATTCCACTGGGATTTGAGCAAATCTGGATCACCATTGTCGTCACTCAACAATTCCTGAGCGATGCTCATGTGACGGGTTTTTTGGTCAAAATTCAACCATTTTGGAAAGAACTTCGCTGCTACACGCTTTCATGCTCAATATTTCCCAAAACATTGCATGACATGAGCCAACCGATATGCTGACAACTTGTAAATATTTTTCTGGCTCAGAGTACAATCACCGTATGCCACTGTCAACATTTCATGTATTTTTGAGCACCCAATTCCATTTTTTTACACAAATTCTTCAATAAACACGCAAAACACTTCTACGCAAAACGAGAGTACCAACACAAAAAAATAAAAAAAATTGCTAATCGAATACACTTAGCCTGAAAAATTTTAACATTCACCTTATTTTTTTTAACAGTCCACGTAGTGTTCCATTTGAGAAAATCGCATAAACTCCATTCAAAGTAGAAAAAAATCATGGCAACATTTAAAGCACTATGTATAAAAATAAATCTTGATTGTGACGACAAAATGCGCAGCCAAATAATGTCTGGTGGTCGATGTCGAATCTTCTGTAATCCCATAGATTGGGTTTTTGTAAGGGAAAACGTCATCGCCATTACTTAAAATTCAGATCAGATATTAGAATGAGAGTTAGAGTCTGCATCGCATTCTATTTTTTTTTACAAAATCAATGTGGTTTGAGTAAAATTTAGTGCTGAGTAGGGTACCATTTTGAAAACAGAAAAATAAATAGTTGTTTAATTCATAAAATATTGTTTTTTTTTTGTGAAAGCGACACCTCTGAATGAAGGAACTAGTCATTTAGCACCTTCAACTGAATATATCACAACTCAACAGTTACGCTGTCTATCAAGTTGTCGCTGCGATCATAAAATGACTCGAAGAAGTTATTCATACTGCTTCAACTTTGTGTGACCTCCCATGAAAGCTTTCGATTGGGTCTCTCATGACATCCTTCTCAAAAAACTTGAATTTAATGGTATAGGAGATCCTGCGTTTTTTCTCATCCCTGGTGTACCACAGAGATCTGTCTTGAGACCACTTTTATTTATCGTATATATTAATAACCTTTGTTTGAAGGTGGTTGACAATGTTTCGTGGTGTATTACATCAGTTCGGACTTTCATTGTCTAATATAATGTAAATTGATTTGAAATCCCTGAAAAAAATAAAAAGATTAAACGAAAATAACAATTTTACTAAACACAAAAAACTGAAATTACAAGGAATTAACATAC
>WOGP01008317.1:0-11282 GCA_015342065.1 Leptinotarsa undecemlineata
CTAGAATTTTCCCGGCGTGTCAGACCGCTTTGTGCGCGGTCATACCTTTGATCGCAGAGGCAACGGTCAGGGCCGGCTTCAGATTCATTACAATACAAATACTTACGTAATTTTTCTGTTTCAGATGTGCGTATCCTGCTGCGACCAAAATTACTGCAACGTCAACGTTCCAACGAATTCATCAACAGACATGTTTGATGACAAAATATCAAAAATGAGAATGTTGGCAAAAAATCTTTTTCGAGAAAGAGAAAAAGCCCTGACCACAACAATCAAAGACTCTAGCGGTGCCAAAATTAGTACGTGGCAGAAATACATATTTATTGTTTATTTCTTAGTGGTTTTATTGTTAATGGGAGATATTTAAAGCTTGATTGTATGTGTTGCTTCCATGTGGGATAATTAATAACTGGTTCATTACATGACCTGAATTTTCACTCTAAAAAACATTGAAGGTCATCCAAAAATCAAACAATAGAAGTAGGAGGAATGCTCTCGCTGAATATTCAACTACATAATATCTGCATATAATACGTATTCCAAATACAATTGAAAAACCATTCAGATTATGTACATAACGAAAAAACTATCCACTGAGGCATGTGTAAATATATTTGCTTACTACAGCTGTACAACATTCGACTGTTTCTCTGTGAAACTTTATACAAATGACTAAAATTTGTGAACACTGTTTATTAAAACGTACAGGACAAGGCTGATGCATCTCAAATTTAAAGAAAACAGAAATATTATGCTTTCGGTATTTCAAATATTTTTAATACACCATTTTGCATACTTTCTCGTAGTACCACCTCTCAGATATTGTTTTAATGAAACTAATAATTTTGATTTTTGAATGTGTTGATCGAAACTCTGTACCTAAATGTATTTTTGATCCACCAAAAATTGGTTTTGTTATATAATGTATACATATATACATGTTGATAATTAATGTTTATTTGTTATTCCCTTGGGTAAATAAATTTTTTTGAACGAGCATTTTTTTTGTTGAATAACCTTACCTAACCTGTGAATTCGAAGGTGTGAAAATTGTATATATATTATCATGAATCAGAATGCCATAATAAGCATTCATATATGTAAACAAGTTTAATCTTGGGTTGTATTATTTCAATTTCCACATGAAATACATGGTACTCACGATATTATTATAGTTTTTTAATTGAATTGTAGAATTTGGTTTGGATTGAGTCACTGCAAATAAACGTAGGTACATTCAAAATTTAAATCTTTATAATACTTGTTTAATGGGGAATGTTCCTCAACTTGGATTATTACAGCAAATGCAAGTTTGAACAAAATAAAGTTGAGTTCAATTCATGTGTTTTTCAAAGTCGCTTCGAAAAGTATTCAAATTGATGTTTCAAATGTTGGGTTTTAATGTAAAAAGGGATTTATTTCTAATTCACATATTGGCAACAGCGCCTAGAATACTAGATCGGAGTTCAGGTTAGTAGTATGCTAGAAAAAGACGAATCGTGTCAATAGTGTCAAATTAAGGCAAAATATAAATTATAGTTCAATACCACCTCAAACAAGCCACATAAACAACAGTTGTTTTGTTATTTATTTATCTAGAGGAAGATAGGTTAGGTGCACAAAATTTCATATGTCACAGAATGTCTGGAACAGGAGTAAATATCCCTATCAGCAAATCCCTCTCTATCCATAAGCTGAATTGGACAGAAACACTGCAAGACTGTACTACACATTTCCAAACCATAATGAAACTTTACTAAAGACGAGTTTTGCTACACAGTAGCTTTCTCAGCCAAACTAATACATTAAACTATTCTTCAATGCATTTTATACAACAGCCTTAGATGAAAAACAGAGGTTGCATGTTTTGATACAACCAAATGATCTTCAACGTTTTCCCTTTCAGTATGTTTACACACATTTACTGTAATATCCTGAGAATAAAGACCTATTATTGATTACTGAACTGGATTTGTTGATGATGGTATTCTAGGTAGAATTCAATAAGAAGTAATTACCATAATTAATACTAGGTAAGTAGGTGAAATTCAAACGTCAAGTAGTTAGTGATGATAAATTCTTGTAATTTTATGAAATTAAGTTCAATTATAGTGAGGGATTAACTTCTTGTTGGTCGTTTGATGTTTTCGTTGACTGGTATTCCATCATATTCAATTTTTGTCCTAAATTTTCTTTATGTAATGGGTATGTCAAAGTTCGAACTTTTTAAAAATTCTCGTTTTGAAATTTCTGGACATTCTCCCTATATAAACTTTTGAACACTATCCACATGTTAACACCTGATATATTGTTCTTATCAATGTTTGACTTGACGTTTTTTATTGTGTGGCTATTGCGAGGCTATATTTCGTTATTGGCCTGATCGAATAGTATTTTCTCAAGAATATGATGAATCATGTCGAGGTTGGAAGTTATCATTTACTGCAATTTACTTATCAAATTGAGTTCTTCATTAAAATTATCTATAGACATTGGCATACTGATGAATCTATGGACCATTATCCCAGTAGATTTGAATCCAGTGTTTTTCTAACTAATCCACCAAAGGGTGAACAAAATAGTGTGACATAAAACTAGCTTAGTTTCAAACTACTATCATTTTATAAAATGGTTAAGGCTTTCATGACCAACGTTTTCAGTATCACTATTTTCCGGGTTTGAAGGCCGTGGATCTTGGAATTTCTTCCTGATGTTTCCTCAAGATGTATAACCCTCTGAGGAAGCCACCCACTCGCGCCAGCGAAACGTCAGGAAGAAATTTCAAAAATCCACAACCTTCAAACCCGGAAAATAGTGGCACAATTATCATTTTGTTATTGAGTAATAAACTTCAGAAAAATATCAATTTCTTTGCCACATTATAAATTTCTGGTAATGTACACTCGTTTTACTTGAATCCATGTTTTTATTCTTTTTCTTTCGTTGGAAACTATATGGCCGAACGAACTATCAGCTAGTGATCAAGTTTGACATTTGAAAACATATTTTGGAGTAGTCACTGTAAAGTCACCTAATTGACACTTTTTTCAATAGCTATAAAACAATTTATAAATTATCACTTAAATAAAAAAAAATCTTCACGAGTTCAAAAGAAAAGTTGAGCAGCTATGTATTACTGATTGCAGTTAGTTCCACGCTATTCAAAGTACACAATATTTATATATTTCATTGTATTGCTAAGTAACTAGTTCTTAGATTTCTGTAGTCATACCAAGTTATAGCAGTAAAGCAATCAATGGGCCGTCTTATCACTAACAATTAAGTTGTAACTGACTGTGAATAAGTAATTTCACAATAATCAGATGAAACCAGAAGTGGTAACCTGTGGTAAGGGAACTGAAAGAATTGCCTACATTATATTTTCATAAAATAATTTTATTTCAAAACGATAAAAAATCGTACAAATAAGATTTGTGCAAGTTCGTTAAAAATTATCATTGGCCAACTATCTTAATATTACTATTTTCAGAAAGATATTACAATCGTTGAGATATCCTGCTTTTGAAATTGGGATGACTGAAAATTATCTTTCTAAAATTTATTGAAGAATGTCAAAACTGTATAGTACTGAAATTTTGAATCCATCTTAATTATGTTTTCTACAAACAACCAGAGTAACTATTGCTTCCAGTGAAGAAACATAAGGAAGTAATGAAATTTATAAAATTTTAGTTCTGAGTATAAGGCACCAGTGCTAGATGAGCAACCATTTCCTTTACTTCTTTCAATTTTTGTTTTTTTTTCATTTCACAAGAATATAACATAAAATATATCCAATGTGTATTTTTCAAAGGTCGATGTTTCGCCATCATCTCATGAAGAACGAATGATAACAAATCTTGACAATTTCATCTGAGATGATGGCAAAACATCAACCGGAAAAGCAACTTCAGATATTCCTACACTGTAAATAAGAAGTTGAAGAGTTGATTATATATTGATTTTCTAATTAAATAATAACTAATTTACATGAAAAACAAAAACTACACGTTATGTATACAAAACAAAAATTGTTTTGTTATAATTAAATCTTGTAAAGTTACTAAGTACAGGACAAAAGTTAAAAACCGCAATAATGGACGACCAAATGATTTTTTTATAATCAATTGACAAAAACCAAGTTTTGAAAATCATTCATTTCGTGTAGAGTATAAAAATAATTGAATACTGTTGATAAAAATGGACGAAAATATTGAAATCAAGAAAAAGTGCCTTTCATAAAAATTCACATTTCTACAATGAAAGTAAACCTCAGAAATCCGCTATAGTACCATCATATATTATCATTTCATTGCTAGTACATAATATTGAAGGCGTCATCTCCTGATGTAGCGTTCTCGGTTTGTGAAATGTAATTCCAGAAGAATGTTAAAGTTCGGGTGTAAAGGAAAAGTGTTTATGTTGAATTAATCTAAATAGCTGATAAGAGGATAAAGGATATATTCGAATTGAAGATTGAAATACGATAGGAAATCAAAAAGTTCAATTCAGAGAGTCATAAATAGTGATGTCCTACTTCGCTGTGTTCAGAAAATAATTTGTAATGTCGTACCTGGTCAGCAGTAAGTACCTACCAGTTTTGATATATTTTTTTTATATGGATAGTGTGACTCATGAAAAAAAACTAGCAAAAATATATTCAGAATACTGACTTCACACTCTTTTTGAAAACTGGACAGAGTTGTTACGTTTTAATATACTATGAGAAATAGTAGATATTCATAATGATGTATCAAGACAACAAAAAAGTATTCACAGAAGAAGCACCCTTAGCACTTGATATTGCTATAATAACATAATAGAAAAAATTGCATACGTTTTATATGAACTCCAAAGCATGAAACGATTTTCAACAATGGTTAATTCAAATTATCTCAAATAAATAGGTAAAAATACAACAGGACTGCATTTTCAAAAAAAAAATACTATGCAACTATAAAATACTAAAAAAAAGTTCAATTTCAGTCATTTATAGAAATTCTTTAGCAAATAATTTCAGTTTCCATATAAGCTACTCACTACGAATCTTTGTTTTCTTGAAAATCAATCTGAGTATTGGGGCATATACAATAGGCCATAGCAGAAACAATACTGCACCAATATAATCAACATTTGCGAATGCCTTCATATATGAATGAAAATGCAAAAGAGCAAATGGCAGGAGGCACCATCCCATGAAGACAAAGGTGTAGATCCTCAAAATAATCTGTAGAGGCAATTGCAGTTGTGGGATATCAAAAAATCGGGTTAGCATTTCATTGGACTTTACTATGGATTTCAACTGAAATATAAAAAAAAAGTTATTCATAACATACAAACAATCTGTTAATCAACTCACATCTCTCTCCATGTACATAACAATGAATTCAAATAAGAAACAAACGTAGTATCCTGAATGAAGTCCATGCCAAACTGCCAAGAAAAGAAGGGTAACAGATTGACTCACAAGGCGATTGCCAAGAAATTTCAGTCTCTTATAAATATATTGTGCAGACCACTGATTGGTGTTAACATTAAAAGATTGAATGAAATGTCCGAATTCGGTGGTGTTCTCGAAAATAGAAATTTTAATATTTTCTAAACCATTCCATTGAACCTCGCCATTTTCATCCTCTCCATTGTGAGTTAGGCCTAGAAGAATATTTATTATGAGTTAAAGGTCACTTTCTATAATGAAAAAATGTAATCATTCAAAAAATAAATATTTACTTTTTCGATGATTGATGTTTTTTATTATTTTACATATTTGATTGTTCATAATTCTTAATTTATCCAAAAAGGATATTTTCTTCTGCATTCAAAAAAGGTCCAAAAAAGAAACAAATCAGGCTTTCATTTTTAAAATTGTTATATGTAATCGTTCAACAACACTTGTTGAATAATAAAAACATAATTGAGAGAACTAGAAAGCTTATTCTTTATTCAGCTATCGAGAAAATTTCTGATTTTTTTCTATTCCTTAATATTCATATTTGATAGATTAAAGCATTTTTTGTTGAAGAGGTTATAAGTAATCCTTCAACAAAAATTGTTGAATAATAATAACATAATTGAGAGAAGTAAAAAGCTTATTCTTTATTCAGCTATCCAGCAAATATCTAATTTTTTTATTCCTTAATATTCATATTTAATAGATTAGAGAATTTTTTATTGAAGAGTCAAACTATCCGGTTTTAAGTTCAGGTAGTTGATATTATTCTTTAGGATTCTCTTTTCCAATTATCAATATCTCCAATAGTATATCAAAGAAAACTGATCCTTTTTTCAATAATTTGTTCCAACTCTGTGACAGAGTTGTGATTACCTCGATCAGTGTCTGAAACCAAACCAAGTTCATCGCCGCTCGGACACTTTTCTTAAAGAGCAACGCTCTAATTCCTGCTCTCTCAATGTCACGAACAATGCATAGAATAAAAACCAAACTTCTGAAGACTTCACAGGCCCTGTCTTCAAACTCAAAAGGCCATGGCCTCCTTGTTTTCAGGGAAGGTATAACTATGGAATGGAAGATTTGGAATCCGAATTTCCATAGAGATGCACCACTTTTCAGGTCTCTATCTTGGGTCCTCCTTGAGTCCACTTCATCCCTCTATTATTATTATTTTGGCTCAAATCGTATTGCGTGAAATTATTCATCGAATTATACTTCATATTATTATACAATTTTAGTTTAAAACATCCTCAAAGATCAGAAAGTTCTCTTAAGAATAGTTCTACCTCCCAGAACTGTAGCACTAACTATATATTTTATCAGCAGATGAAAATTCCCTTTTCAATTTGAAGTATTTAGGGGATTTTGCAACACTCACCAAATAATATACATGCTCCTTCTGTCAACAACCAACAGGATATATATTTGTACAATGTATATCTTCCCCATATTCCCAACAACAAAATTCTTCGTGCAAAGCTCAGATTCCCAAATGCATCGCTGATAAACAAATTATCAGACACAAAAATGCCTAAAACCTGAAATATGACTAGATAGAGCACTCCTAGAGCAAATCTTCTTATTGCAGCATCAATACTGTCGGGCGGTTGGTTGGGAGTTTCCTAAAAAATGGTCAGTTTTATTAGTTGCACTAAAAACAGAGTGCTGATTTGTATTGTATTGTATGATTATAATAAATTTCACCTTTTCACTGTACTGCCCAGAAACAAACTCTTGGTACCTTTTCATAGGAAATTGTGGTCCAACCAAAAAAGAGGCTGGAAAGAAGGCATGTCCAAACATTTCTAGTAGGCTGGGCCTTTTCTGCAACGCAACTTTTTTACTGTCTTTAGATAGTGTTTCGACAGGCTGATGTCCATCGTAAAGATCAAATGCAACACCTGCAAATTGTTTGAATGCTTTCGGAGCACAAAGATAATTTGGTGTTATTAAGACTCACCTATTAATCTCAAAGTTAATATGCACTGTGGCATTGTCCAATTGATGTCGTAACTATCCGTACTAGCATAATAATATCCTGAAAAAAAAGTCACTGCTAATACGGGATTGCACTGGCAATCCCGAGGTACAAAACCTCGTCAATTTTACTCAACCGAAAATTGTGAGATTGGCTAATCCTTATCCTTGTGCAAATAGTATGTGGATGTGAAGGTTGAACCTTCCCTTTGAGACAGTCTTATGACTAAAATCATCCAGGTGAAAGTAAACTGATACATTATTTTTTCAGTAAGAGGACTCATTTTTCCAAAGTAAGACCCACAAGTTGACTTGCCTTACCAGATAAAGTCACCCTGTCAGCTTTCAAACTAGCAGGTCAAGTCCACTCAAAAATTTTATTGGTACTATTAAAAGAATTCCAGATTGAAATCAAAAGAATAAATGAAAAAACTTTTCAAATCAGAAGAAAAAGATAACCAAAACAAAACACAAATTATATTAAAGCGTTAATTCTCCAAAATGAAAATTTTATCCAATAATAACAATTATTTCTATCTGAATTGTTCAAGTTTGGTATAGTAGGTACTTCATAATATTATGAAAAGCAGCTGCTTCTTGTTAAGTTTGACCTCATAATACTTCAAAATTATTTTTGATGTAAATGGTCAGTCATATTGAGCTCCATACTTAATAACATTTGATTTCTTTGTCAGTCCACTCTACAAAGTTTTTACATTACCACAAATATAAGTTGATGTAAATTTGCCTGTATCTAACCAGGGTTGATCCTTTAGAATTCAATCATTAAGGTTTATATTGTTATTAAATTAATAATGTAAAAAACTCTTTCTCCAAAGAACCAATTATCATATCAAGTGAAAACAGAGGTAAACTACTGTCTTAACTTTATCCATTTGAATTGGTTGAGTAGTTATTGTGAAACTTGCCAATATCTTCATTTAATTTCATTTGATTTTCTCATTCCAAGAATAATGTTTTCAGAAGTAACAGTGAAATGGAGGAACAGAAAGAGAGGTAGTGTTCCTTTCTCTTTCCCAAAGCACACAAGGAGACATTGGAAGACCACCCACTTTTGTATCTATTAGTCATTATAACTGCAAAAATGAAATTTTTATTATACATACAAACACTTGGGTATTATAATGTATTATACAACAGTTATTGAAATCGGACTGAATTTTGAAAAAAAAAGGTTTATTTCAAAGGTGTTCATTCATGATGAGATACTGAAAAATATGCCTACAATGAATATTTGAAACATAATTTTCATATTGTAAATATCACAGGTAATTAGCGAAGCAAATAGTTCACTTGACAGGAGTTTACTGTATTTTTTTTTTGACAAAAATTAATTACATCATAATATTATGATTTTATCATTGAGATAAGCACTCATAATTTGAAAACCAATCCATGATATTTGTATTACCTAGAAAAATACCAGATAACAAAATTGAATGAATGGTCTAGTTAAAATGAAAATAGAGATATTTGTCAGATAGGCAATAAACAATATAATTATGTAATGAAAAATATCTATAATTCATAGAAGGTGATCCATGAAAAAAAATTGTTCTTATAGTTACCTAATAGGAAGTATTACATGTATGTGATGGATAACTTACCTATTAGAAGATATCCTAAATTGAAAATTAAAGTTATTGCAATACTAATATCTGTTCCTTTCAAAATGAAAAGTGTGCAGTAGGTGAAAAAAGTTGTAAACACGCAATGAAACATGTCTCGTCCATAATTCCAATATCCCATGGAGAATCCAGAGGCAATGAAAAATAAATGTTGCAAGCTGACATCTTTTCCATAAAAGTATTTCCTATGAATTAAAGCTAAAGGATAACCTGTAAAATCAACAGAAAATAATAATTTGAACTTTGTATCATCAGACCATTGATAAAAATAGGACATTTCATCCAAATTAATTCAAGAGTTCCTCACCAGCTAAAACAGTTAATAGTAATTTAAGTGCGGGCTCCGAAGTACCCACTTGTTCACTTATTTTTTCCAGAATAAAACAGCTTGAATTTTCCTTTGCCATTTTTTATTTTCATCACCAGGAACTGGTTTCTTTTACAACCATACAGCCATACAGACACAATACACGTTAATTGTTATTTCATATCAGAAAAACCAATAAGTGTCAACTGTCAAATTTCAAATGTTTTTATTTGGAGTGTCTACTTATCCAACATTAACGAAATTTAGGTGTATTGCGACCATTGCAACTTGGCTCCCGTGTTTGGGAAGGGGAAACTCCTGACTTTTGCCCTCGACAGCTTATTATTATTTTTCCATTATACCACAGTATAATGGAAAAATATATAAATATAATGGTAGAGTCTCTCATTACTGTCGAGTAATGTAATATTTGCTATTTGTCTAGAAAATGAAATTTGGAAAGTTTTAGCCCAATTGAGTAATGATAATGTGCCTCATCGATATTCAATTGGAATAAAACGATTTGTTTGCTAAAAATCTTCATTTTTTCCTCATAAAATGAAAACTGTCTATCTAGAAATTAGATTTTTTCTTCGTTTTATAGGGAATGTTGCTATCGTCAAGTTCCATTCCTTCCCATTTTTTCGTTAAAAATTTACATTTGAAGATATCTAATATTTTCCAAGACCGTACATAATTGAAATCCTCAAAGTCACTATTTTTTAGAAAATAAGTGGAAATCACTTTGGATCAATTTTTTGTTTCCTTTGAACATTATACATTATCAAACAATATATAAACATTAAATAATTTTTTTTTCAACTTTATAAATGTTTTTACGAATTGCAGCTTAGTTACTTGAGAATGGTCTGACAAACCGAAACCGGTCGTAACAAATAATAAACTTAGCAGAAATTAGACAAAAGTACTTTCTTTATCCTATATTCAATATGAAGTTCTACAATTAGGTCATCAATCGAACAAGTAATAATTTTAATAATAGTTCTCTATGGTCATTCGTGTTTACATAAATAATTCCAAATTCGGCAATTGATGACCATTTCTTGTAATGCAATGTGATCCTTTATTCAACACCTTCGGACCAATTACAGTTGACTATATACATAACTCACTACCTACCTCCAAGGTAACTCATAGTTAAGCAAGGGAAAACCAGCAAATCAGGAATAGCAGAGAGCATGTTTGGACCCATCAACATAACATCAAGTGGTCCCAAGCTGAGACCATACACAGAGAGGAACATTGGCTTAGGAGGAAATTCAAAGAAGCCGCATACATGTTGTCCAACAATGTATTCAGCCAAGCTAACGTAGAGATACGCAACATATGGAAACCCATAATCAAGTGTAAAATGGCCAACTCCCGCCAAACGGTCATCTCCCACTAAACCGGTGAAGTGGAAAAAGAAAAGCGGAGATAAGTAAAAGTACTCGAATGACTCGTAAATATTCATCTCTCGAAGGAATTAATCCAGTCATCACCCGAAGACGATTGTGGATACCAACAATCTAAACGTCGTGAAGTAAATTGGCTTGGAATCTCTTAGTTTTGATTTTTATTTTTTTTGAAATCTATTTTATTTCACTATTATTCCATTTCAAGTGTTTTGCTCAATATAATTATTATTTTCAGCTATTCATTTTTAATTCTTCTTTTTTAGTTCTTTCTGGGATTTCAAATAATTTTATATAATATCAGACAATGGAAGTCCAAACTAATGAAATTCAACAGTGTTTTCGTTTATGTTTAAAAAATCTGTTTTTCCGTTAATCAGCTGTCGCTCCCATACGAACGACAACTCTCAGAAGTTGAGAAACTTGTGCGAGCTAAGGACTAACGAGGTCTTACCTTTTAACGTGTGATTCCTAACACGGTT